>VXBN01008492.1:373316-433736 GCA_013397395.1 Sinosuthora webbiana
TAGGAAAATGTATATTGAATATAACAAGCTACTTTTACCATTTCATTAAGCAAGTGAACTTTCATGAAAATTAGAAAGAAAAGAAAGGGAAGTTTGTAGGTGTGGATAAAGGCTGGTAATACATATAGTTCCGCTTTTCTGTGGGTTTGTTTTGCTTTGTTTTGGGGATTTGGTGGGGTTCCTTTGGTTGGTTTTGGGGTTGGTGGGTTTTTTGCAGGGTTTGTTTGGGCTTTTTTTCAGTGCTTTCATAGACTTTTTTCCAGTTTTGGTTTAAGTTCTGTTCAGAGAATATTTATCTGTAATTGATTAATTAGCAGCTGGATTTAGTTAATTTTACTTGCCTAAGAAGGATACAATGGAGACAATTCTCTGATCTCAATAATTTTATTGATCAGGTACACAAAGCCCAAATCCAGACAATAAGATAAAATTATGTGTTATTAATCCATTGGTCTGTTGCAGTTTTGCAAAACCTGAGATTAGGCAAATTCAGCAAATGATTCAATATAAGCCTATTTATACATTTACAATGTATAACTCTACAGAATTTAGCCTGTTCCCACTTACTCATCACAAGTGTAGAAGTATAAATGGAAAATTCCAGACTAATCACTCACGGATGGTATTTCTCTGGCAATCTTAAAATGCAATATATAAAACTAGAGGACATCCAAAACATCGACAAACTGAACAAAGAAGAAAATTCTCCACTAAATAACTTTCAAGATCCTTGACCATTAAAAGGTCAGAAAGAGCCCAACTAGCTCTCCAAACCTTAGTCAAGCATTATGGCAATTTTGCTCAAAATGAAATGTGACATGGGGGAAGGTATGACACCATACAGCATCTTAATAATTTCATATACTTTTAAGCATTAAGTTATATAATTGTATATTAAAAATGCATTTGAAGTGTATAATACTAGCAACCTTCTACTTAAAATGCTACATGCTAAAGATAGGATTAGAAGTTATTACCCTCCAGGACCTTTGAAGAGAGAAACTTTGGAATATTAAAAGAACCTAAATATCTCCAATTTCTTTATACAAAACCATTTTAGCCAGAATATTTCAGTAGGAACCTTAAGAAGCCCCTATGTATCTAATTTAGGAATAAATACAGGTGTTATCACAAGTATACAACAAAACAAAACAAAACAAACACATGAAAAATATTTTCTTTCAACAACGTGTATTCTAGTTCAGCAGATGAAGTGAAGGAATATTCATCCCTCTCATAAAGTTTTGTCTGTTTTTAAGTAAGTCATAGAATCAATACTTCACATAGGTTTCAGTCTTCCTGGATCATAGCACAAACATTTTCTTGAAAAATTTCTGAATGATGAAAAAGATGTTTATAAGACAAAAGAAAATTTGAAAATTGTAAATCACGGAACAAAGTTTTAAATTATTACACAATTTATTTCATCATANATACATATAGTTTATCTAAGATGTAAGTGAATGTACAGATGCACAAAGAAAATACTATATCCAAATGAGAATAAAATTGTTTAGAGGATGCAAAGGATAGAAGCTAGAAATAAGGAGATTATATATATATATATAATANTTGTTTGGGCTTTTTTTCAGTGCTTTCATAGACTTTTTTCCAGTTTTGGTTTAAGTTCTGTTCAGAGAATATTTATCTGTAATTGATTAATTAGCAGCTGGATTTAGTTAATTTTACTTGCCTAAGAAGGATACAATGGAGACAATTCTCTGATCTCAATAATTTTATTGATCAGGTACACAAAGCCCAAATCCAGACAATAAGATAAAATTATGTGTTATTAATCCATTGGTCTGTTGCAGTTTTGCAAAACCTGAGATTAGGCAAATTCAGCAAATGATTCAATATAAGCCTATTTATACATTTACAATGTATAACTCTACAGAATTTAGCCTGTTCCCACTTACTCATCACAAGTGTAGAAGTATAAATGGAAAATTCCAGACTAATCACTCACGGATGGTATTTCTCTGGCAATCTTAAAATGCAATATATAAAACTAGAGGACATCCAAAACATCGACAAACTGAACAAAGAAGAAAATTCTCCACTAAATAACTTTCAAGATCCTTGACCATTAAAAGGTCAGAAAGAGCCCAACTAGCTCTCCAAACCTTAGTCAAGCATTATGGCAATTTTGCTCAAAATGAAATGTGACATGGGGGAAGGTATGACACCATACAGCATCTTAATAATTTCATATACTTTTAAGCATTAAGTTATATAATTGTATATTAAAAATGCATTTGAAGTGTATAATACTAGCAACCTTCTACTTAAAATGCTACATGCTAAAGATAGGATTAGAAGTTATTACCCTCCAGGACCTTTGAAGAGAGAAACTTTGGAATATTAAAAGAACCTAAATATCTCCAATTTCTTTATACAAAACCATTTTAGCCAGAATATTTCAGTAGGAACCTTAAGAAGCCCCTATGTATCTAATTTAGGAATAAATACAGGTGTTATCACAAGTATACAACAAAACAAAACAAAACAAACACATGAAAAATATTTTCTTTCAACAACGTGTATTCTAGTTCAGCAGATGAAGTGAAGGAATATTCATCCCTCTCATAAAGTTTTGTCTGTTTTTAAGTAAGTCATAGAATCAATACTTCACATAGGTTTCAGTCTTCCTGGATCATAGCACAAACATTTTCTTGAAAAATTTCTGAATGATGAAAAAGATGTTTATAAGACAAAAGAAAATTTGAAAATTGTAAATCACGGAACAAAGTTTTAAATTATTACACAATTTATTTCATCATAACTGAGTATATCTGAATGTAATATTTTAATGCATAATAGGAGACAGATATTGAGTTCAGAAGAATAAAGAACAGTAACAGCTTTTTAATAATTTTTTCTCAAAGTTCTCCATGAAAAGGCTTTCAAATTAACAGGTTTTCATTTAGATAAGAGTGCTTTGACTCCTAAAATATCTGCAGTCCACAATGAGAATTTGCATGTATAAGATTTAGAAAAACCAATATGAACCCAAACTGTAAAACCTTCAGATCATGAGGAGTTTCAAAACTTTCCAAACTTACCCTTTCTCCTTGATTCTTAATGTTAGCAAAGGCTTTTAATGCTCCCAGCTGTTTTTTTTCTGGACAATTTGCCAGAATTTGGTTGAACTTATCATAGGTCTCTTAGAGATGTGCATAATAAATGCAGGAGGTAAGGAAAATCAAAAGATTGGAAATTTAAAAAGCAGACAAACATTTAGCAAGTTTGTGGGGAGAAAATGTTTCCAGTGCCTGACCAGCTCCAATAAGAGTACATAAAATAGTAAGAATGAAAATGTTAGAAGCTCAGCAAATATTGTCAAATCTGCTCATAGTGATGGAGTTCATTTGCTGTTTGTGCCAGAGCAAATGGATTTGTTTTATGTCAGGAGCTGGGCTGTATTAATTTCAACTATTGCAAAGCTCAGTTCACCCATGGAGCAAATGGATGATGATTCATTCTTTTCCTAAATAGAGTATTAAGTTCAGTCTCATCTTGCTATTATTTAATTTTCCAAATAAGTCATTCCAAAGCTGTAGGATCTAACTCCATGATTATATAATTTCTTTCAGAGCAGATGAAATTTAAGGATAGATTATACCACAGTCACCTATGTTTAAGCACTGTCCAAGTTCAGTCAGTATCAAAGTAATTTTATTTAATGACTGAACAGCAATATAGCCTTCTGATCTTCATTTTATAGGATTTTTTCCAATTATTTTATACCTTGACATCTCAAGGGTGAGTCAACCTCAGAGATTTACCAAAAAAACCCAAAAAGTAATAATTACTATGCATTTCTATAAATTTAGTGCACTATACACAGATGGGAAATCAAAAGCTGTAAAAATAAAAACTTGTGAAAAACTTCACACAATAATACTTCCCAAACTATGTAAATGTCAGCTACCTAAGAGTTCCTCAAATATAATTACATTATATTTTTATTTTTAAAATACATAGCCTGCTGAATTTGAAGAGATTTATTAAAAATATTTTTAAATTAATTATGCAAAACTATATTCCCTAAGAAGGGAGAAAAACCCCACAATATTTGTGGAGATGTAATTGTGGCCAGAAAAGAGCGGGGTGAGAAGGAACAGCTTTGCAGACAGGAAGGTCAGAGAAGGAAGTGCTCCAGGCACTGGAGCAGAGGTTCCCCTGCAGCCCATGGTGCAGCCCATGGTGGGGCAGCTGTGCCCCTGCAGCCCATGGAGGGCTATGGAGGAACAAAGAGCCGCCTGCAGTCCATGGAGGAACTCCTGCTGGAGTGGGCAAATGCCTGAAGGAAGGCTGTGACCTTGTGGGAAGCCCAGTCTGGAACAGGTTCCTGGTGGGACCTGTGGCCCCATGGAGAGAGGAGCCCACACTGGAGCAGGTTTGCTGGCAGGACTTGTGACTTCACAGGACTGGCAGTGGAGCAGTTTGTGACAAACTGCAGCTCACAGGAAGGGCTCATGTCCTCATGTGGAGGACAGTCCCCCATGGGAAGGACACTGCAATGGAGCAGGGGAAGAAGTCCTCTACCTTAGAAGAAAGTAGTGGCAGGAACAATGTGATGAACTAACCATGATCTCCCATTCCCTGTCTCCCTGCACTGCTCAAGGGCAGGAAAAAGAGAATGAGGAAAAAAGTTAAGCCCAGGAAGGAGGGATAGGTGGGGGGAAGATGTTTTTAAGATATGTTTTAGTTCTTAATTATCCTGTTTTGATTTTACCTGTTAATAAATTCAACTAATTTCCATACACCAGCTCTGGATTGGCTGTGACATAACTGGTGAGTGATCTCTCACTGCCAGGATCCCAACTTATGAACGTTTTGTTATAGTTTCTCTCCCCTGTCCAGCTGAGGAGAGGAGTGATAGAGTGGCTTTGGTGGGCAGCTGGCATTCGGCGAGAGTCAATAGTCTTCTAACTCTTAGCAGAGTTAAAAAGTCCCACTTTGCTTGTGCTTTTTGTTTTGGTTTGGTTTTCTTTATATATATATATATATATATATATATAAAAATAACTGGATTTCTTATGTTTAATGTCTACACTGCTGCCTGTCTTCTACCAACCAAATCGTTTTATTATCCTCCTGTATTAATCTATATCCTTAGAAACTGGTAAGAATCATGTGTGTAGCTGAGAAAGATTGCTGAATGTTAAATGCATAATGGCAAAATAACTTTACATCTTCTTTTAAGTTCATTTCTGCTTATACCTTTTTCTACCATAAACAGCAATTTCTACATTTAAATGCAAGAAAAATATTGGAAGACAGGTGCAAGGAAGGGACAAAATGAGGTTTCTTAACAAACTAGGAACTAAGGTAGGTGCATCAGAATAAGCTTAAATTTTCATAAGACATTTAAAGCTGTGCTAAATAGTACTGGCTCTTTCTCTTCAAGAGAGGGCAGGTGTCTTACCAAACTAGTCAATTCCTCTCAGTAAGATACAGAGAACTTAATCACCCTTAGTTGATAATATGGTTTTCCCAAGTCACTAAAGCATTGGATGGAAAAAAATAATCAATCCTTATCCTTCTATACTGAGGTTATGTGTTTCTGCTGAACAGAGATTTGGACATGTTGTCATAAAAAACCTAGTCTCTGATGCCTGAAAGCTACCCCTAGCTTAGCAGAAAAACTGCACATATTCACATAAAATAGGGCATTGGAAAAAAAAATCTGTACATTTTTCCAGCTGCCCTTGTTTCTGGTTTACAAATTTCCTGGTTTAAACAGAGAGATTGTCCTGGTTTAAAGGTTGGAGTTAGGCAACTTCAAGAAAAAGCAGATACCAACTACAGAATTTCTGCATCGACTCACTTATATTTCATTCTCCCAAGGTGCATGGCTTTGGACATATGAATCTGATGGCTGCATCTGATTAGGTAGAGATAAAATCCTTTGACAGAAACAGGAAAAGTTATCTCCATGTCTTATTTATGACTGTAGAGTATGTTCTGATTAGAAGCCACATTATAATTTTATAAATCAGATTTTACTTACTTAAGGAAGAAGTTTCCAATTGTTTACATGTTGGGGATTTTCCCCCCAAATTATGCATACTAAGAGCTTGCTTAAAAAGACGCATCACTTCCTCCCTACCCAAGAGACTGTGTTGCAATCATCAAATTGTTAACTTTCTTAGGCACCTTAGAAGAAATTTCTTACTTGGAAATAGTGGATTTTTTTCAAATCCTCTTAACCTCATTGGGTTCCTGTTCCTTTGAATTGATTTTATCTGGTTGTCTTCTGACCTTTCACAAGAAATTTATTCTGGTTTGACACAAAGGGGAAGGATAAGTAGCAATTGGAGCTATCAATTACCCAACCCTGACTTCAACTATTCACCAAAGTTCTTTGCAATTTTTCAGCATTCCTATGGGATCTTTTCAGTATTTGCAGGAATTCAGTTTGATCACTTGATGGTGGGCAAAGTCTTATTTTTTTACATCAGTAACTTGGTAGATGATAGATTTAACATGTGCTGTTTTCAGGTTTGGTGCAAAAAAGCCTCTATAAAAATGAAGAAAGAGAGCTACAGACTGGTGTGAGAGGAGAAGAGCTGGAACTCCTGTGAGTTGTTCACTGTGGCTCCATATGGATTCTTCACCAGTACCAGTGTTCTACTGTGTGCTTTTACCTTCTAAAGCCTGCCTGGGGACTAGAAATTCATCTTTGATAGAAGGAATAAATAATTCCAGGGTGGGAGGAGTAGAAACTAGATTTTACTCATAATATCTGTATACACGCTGGGAAAAGAAAAAATAAATAATAGCCCAGAAAACAATAGCTATCTTCTTGGTTTTTTTTGGCTCTCCTTTGACTGCTTGACAGTTTTTCCTTATGGTCTATGCTTTGCTTTAGGCTTAAGAAGAAATTGTTTTAATTTAAGAAGCAGCTGGTCTGACTATGCTATTTTTTTTTTTACTTCCTCAGATACTATTAGTTTAGTGAATTACTATGTAAAGTCAGTCAATGCCCAAGTAAAAAGGAATTCAATAACCGTATTTATGCCAAAATAATTTATTGCAGCATCAGATAAAAACAATCCAATTAAAAAGTAAAAAGGAATTATCTGGTACCTTATGAGTCAAAACAGAGAAACACAGGTTTGTAGTAAAAAGATGCCAAAATTGGAAAAAGACTCATGATCTATGCCATAAAATTACACTCCTCAGAAACTAAAGCAGTCCCTTCTTCATAGGTATTCTATTGGCATTCAGGTCTGGTCTCTGTTAAAAAAAAAAAAAAAAAAAAAAAAAGAAAATGTATTAAAGGAAATGTATTGTTTTCCCATTTAAGCTCTGCCTTGGGTTCTGTTACCTTAATTTTTTTCAATGGGTCTCTTGGGAACTGTGTATATATTACCAAGACATAAGCATGTACAGGGTCCCTCATGTGTTCCTTGTATGCTTACAGCCATCACTGACAGTGGCTTTGAAGCCTAGCAATGACTGCCCTGGGTCTGTCCTTCCAGATTTATTTTTCTTTATTCTTCCACTGGGTGCTGCAGGCCAAAATTATTCATATGCTATTTACTGCATTTGTATTCAAATATTTCCGTAAGACCTTTCCATCTGCCAATGCTTGCAGTAGCAGTGAGAACTATTCCAAAACTTGGCAGACATTCTTCTATTCAAGAGGGAGAAACTAAGCACATATGAGCTATCAGTGACCTCAACATGATTTCAGAGCCCCCAATTTCCAAAAGTAAACTGTAGTTCCAAGAATACTCCTGATGTAAGTATCTATGCAGAGAACATGAGAGTTGCATTGCAAATCTGCCACCACAGCTACCGACAGCTGACAGTACAGCCGAGGCTGCAGTTCAGTTGAGAAGAATGACTCATTTCTGCACAAGCACAAGTTCCTTTGAACTGAAGATTTCCAGCCCCCATGGCTGGGGTTAGCCCCTTGCACAGCTCTGTGACAGCCTATTTCCTCATTGAAATTCTGGAGTCACGGTTGATCACACATTCAAGATGATAAGAGTCTACCCTGCAGAGTGGAACTGCTTCACTCGGAAGGCTTTTTGTTAGCTCCTGTCAGAGAGGCAGCATTAACATGTCCTAAGATCCTTGTCAAGGCAAAAGCAAGCTTTTTCTGAAGAATATTATGTTGGTGGAGGTGAATGAAGTCCTAGGAGACAACCATACTTTGTTGCTTTAAATTTTCTTTAGAGTGTTTGCATTTTTGTAGTGGAGATTCCCACACAGCTTCATGTAAACTATGTATTGTTTACATATTTCTCCTCTGGGAGGAGTCTTGTGATTGATGGTGATGTTCACCTGCAAAGTCGAAGAGGTGGCAACCTGTGTAGCCAGTCTTTTGCCTTCTGTAAGGTGTATATAAATGGAGTCAGAAATATTAAAATAGAGCTTTCCTGCCTGACCTTCTGCTGCCTGCCTTGTTCTTTCGTGTCCCTAACAGTGACAATACTTCACTCATTGAAACACGATTAAGGAGATGAACTTATTGTTTTATTTAATCTTTAGGTAGTGAGACATTTTTAAGCACCTGAACTCAAAACCCAAGAAAGTAGCTAAACTGCAAGGGATATTGCCAAAACATTGATTCTTTAAATTGCTGATAAAGATGTCCCAAACATCTGTTAAGAACAAAATAAGCTTTAAGTCTGTGAAGACTAGGAGAGAAGTAAGGGTGCAATGGCTGTCTCACAAAAAAGGTAGCCCTACTGCTGGCTAAAGAGATGCAGGT
Source organism: Sinosuthora webbiana (assembly GCA_013397395.1). Taxonomy (NCBI): domain Eukaryota; kingdom Metazoa; phylum Chordata; class Aves; order Passeriformes; family Sylviidae; genus Sinosuthora; species Sinosuthora webbiana. The sequence goes on from VXBN01008492.1 coordinate 382,051, forward strand.
ATTAAAGCAAGAGTCAGAGAAGTTTGTATTTCTGATTATTTATTTTGTAAACTGAAGTAATTATTTTTTCACATAAATGTGACAGGAGTGCTGGCCTGATTTTGAGGATCTAAGCAAGTTCTCCCAGAGCCCTGCCTTTCTACCACATAAAAAATACCCTCAGGATGTTGGAAAATTTAATAATAAACTTTAGTGATATCTAATATTATAATTAAGTCGAAGCTTGCCAGATTAGTTTGAGCAATATCACATGATCCAACCCATTATAAAATGTATTAATTTGGTTAGACTTGTAAGAAGTAACAAAAAAAGACTCCTGGAATGAATAAACTTACTAAATGAATTTACAATGTGTGACAAATTAAGAAGATTACTGCAGGGTCTCACAAGTCTACACAAAACTAAGCTAAAATTAATGATAAACAAAAATGTGCTCCCTTTGTGGTTTACTTCCATCCAGCTGCATCCAGCTATGAAATGGCTATCAGACAAAATACTAATTAGCAGTCAGTTCAAGACAATTTCAGAAAGTGATCTGTTGGCTTCCAGTGTCTTTTGATACTGTCACGATTTCAGGGAAGTTCCTGGAACTGCATAGTCCCGTTGCTGTCTAGGGGCAGGAGCCAGTCAGGAGGTGTGCAGGCTTGCTCTGCAATATGTGAAGGATAGAACAGCTCAGAATGGCGTCCACGTGGGCTGAGTGAAACATTGACAAGGCTGTATCTTATCCTTTGTCTCCTTACATTCTTCATCAACTGGTTCCCATGCCATGGGGAAGACTCTCTAAAGCCCTGCAATGGAAAACATTCCTTTCTATGGAATGTGTGTGGTGGTGGAAGCAGTTACAGTTATGTAACCTCTCTGATGTGGAATATAGGATCCACCACCTTTTCTGTATATTTACTGATTTTTAGGACAGTCAACCAAACACTAGTCTGGACTTGCCATAGTCTCTTCATTGTCTTCTACAATAGGGTTTCCTTAGAATCCCTTCTGCTGAATCTCTCTCACTGTTTGCAGCTGTTACGTGTCTACCAGAAAAAAGACCAGGCCTGTAACTTGCAGGCTCATGATTAGGGCATCATGATTTGGGCACTTTCCAGAGAAGACAGTGCACTTCCACCTTTGAAATGAGCAAATGCTTAACCGCTGACACAGAGACTATCATTAAAGGAGGGGTTACAACTCAGGTCTCTTCTTTCAAGTGAATGCCCTAAACTGCCAGAGTAGAGCCTAATTTTCCTTTGGCCAAGGAAATACTGACAATACTGGATTATTCAGGAATTTTTAAAAAGCTTTTCTTTATAGGAGTTTAAAGTCCAATGACTATACAAGATGAAGATATTCTTCAAATAAAGATGGACCAGTTTAGTGTGTTAGCCACTCCACTGCTGAAAAAAGGGCATCACTATCATGTTCTTCAATTGTCTTTTAAAAAGGTTTGATGTCTGTGATCAATTTCAGGTGCCAAGCACCAGGAAAATATCTGTGAAATGAATACTTCTGTTTATTTCAGGCCTATAAGTGCACCTCAGAAGAGGACAAGATTTAAAGTATAACTTACAGATGTTAATATTGTTTAGCTTTCCAATCATCGTATTAGGTTACTTGGTTCCGCTAATGAAGTCCTTACACATGGATTGCACAAAAAAATCTAGATATACTGATGAGACCTAAAGACTCTGCTGTCAAAATACAAATTAGATAATATAGAAAATAGCTTTTGTAAAAGTAGATTGCGTTTTAACATTCTGGTATTCATTTAGACATAAACTATATCTCTCAAAGCCAGTAACCTGACATAAAGCTATTAAATGCTACGTTCCTTAGTAGAGAGTTAAGCACCTCTAGAAGAAGCTTCATCTCATTTATCTATTTATCTGCATTGACTGCAAAGTGAGCTTCAGTTTATTGTAACGGTTTTAGGCAACAAATATTCATATACTACCACAAGCTAGATGGATTCCAGCCTCCTTGTCTAACCTCAGTAAAACTGTGTCAGATCATCTGCGATTCATATTCACAGGAAGAACTTTTCAGGCCACTGTAAGCTACAATTCAGGTAACTTTAGAAAGAACTGAGGTTGACCATTGGGCAATCAACCTAAAGCCATTTTAAAAATTTATCTGTCCTGAATATATCTTAACCTGGAAACTTTGCACACCGTCCTTTACAAATGTCAAAAACAGACAATTCAACCTATGAAACTAAAAGAGTATACTGAATGAATACTGGTAGATCTAGTAGCTCAGGGAGGATTATTCTGTGGTCCTACCCTTAAAATTTACAGCTCTTTTATCATTCTCTCTTGCTACTCCTTTAGAGTTTGAGAGAGATCACTTAAGACATTCCAGTGATATTGATCCTATATCCACTTTAAGTCTTTTATACCTGGAGTTTTGCCAAGCAAAATAGTGTGTTTCAGTGATCTCAAAGCCAATATCAGACCTTTTATTGTAAAAGTAGGCACTTAAAAATTTTTTTTAGTTTTCTTTCTGTTTCTTGGCCTTTCATAATACTGTTCTAAAGTTATGTTCTGAAGCTGGATTAATCCTTAAAAACATTGTTACACAGGTAGATTAAACAAGAGTTTAGATTGGTTCTTGGTACTATGGTTCACTTCAGAAGAAAAAAAAATAGAGCTTTTACCCTACTTGGGTGTCTCAAGCATCTACTTATTAATTTGCTTTGCTCACTGGGTATTCAGCAGATCATTGCTGGTCTGGAACAGTTAGGCAGACACTTTTGCCAGTTTGTGTTGGGCTGCTGCTTGCACTTTCTCACTTATTTTTCTTTTTCCTGGACCTCTTCTTTTTGGAAATCCTTAGTTTTCAACAACATCTTTTTTTTTCTGGACTACCAAGTGCCCAGTTTTTCCAGTCTGAATAATCTATGTGCAGAAGTAAAATGCATGGTCAGACTCCTAATTGGTGGTTCTGTGCCATGTCTCTTTATTAACTGGGGGATTTATTATGTGCAACTTTTTTCTTGTCCAGATATTACCAAAATTTACAAGTAGCATGTGCCATCTGCAGCTACCAGTTAGGCTTCTAACAGCTAAAACAAACAACAAGATTAAATGTTTATAACAATTTTAAAAATCTAGTAGATATAGTACATAATGCACCCAAAAGTTCTTTATAAAATGTTAGTGCATTCCTGCATATTCAAGGTAGTGTGTTTTCAAATGTTTTGGAAATAACAGAAAGATTTCTCAATGTTTTTACATGTGATTTTCCAGTACCCTGAATATATAATATCACAAAATTTTTGTGCAAATAATAGTGCTATCCTAAAAGAAATAGAAAGAAATTAAAATTGTTTAGACTTCCAGTTCCAAGACAGCCTAGTGTTACAGAATGAATACTTAGATCTCATTTTACCATATGAATAGTTATCTTCTGTTTTGGATAATTTAGATACACTTTCCATTATGAAATAGTATTGTACCCTTTTTGGGGGGTAGCTTGTTTGTCTACATTATTTGTAGAAACTCTGACAGGGAAAAAGTTCTGGTGCCAGGAAAACACCAATGGTTGATGCCAGGAAATTTTCTTCAGATTTGACTGGGCAATAAACTATGGAGAATTGCTGTTTTCCTGTTGGGGCTTCCATTATTGCTTTTTGACTGGCAGCACACCAAAGCCACAGAGAATCTAAGCATTGAACCCTGCACCTCTTGCAGCCACAATAACATCCACTGCAGTAAGAAGTACTGGGGGTGTGACCTCAACCCTTTGCTTTTCAGGGCAAAGATAGTGTGGTGGTTTAATACCATCCAGAAATTAAACTCCGAATAAGTCACCCCCTTTCTCCACGCTCCCCACAGCAAGAGAGGGACAAAGGCAGAGAATATGAGTTGAGATAATAATTTACTGAAAGCAAACAGCAATGGAATAAGACATCCACAGTAGCAGCACCAGTATTAATAACAAAAGTATATAAAAAAGAGAAGATGCTTAACACAAACAAGGTAAGGTGTTCACCACCTCAACTTTGTTCAGTGTGGCCCCTGGGCCAAAGACAAGATGGCAGCCTTTCCCACATGGTTCCACATGTTCTCCACTGCTTTTCCCAGAAAAAGACAAGATTGCAGGCATTCCCCACATCCAGTTCTCCTGTTTCTGAGCCTGAGACAAAACAAGCAATGATGGACAAACCCTCCCAAAAGCCAGATCATCAGCACTTCACCGCACATTATTTTCTTGACCCCTACAAAATGCTGGTTCAATTCCATGCTGGACTGCTGCTTCAGACAGCTCTGCCCCAGTCCACCCATCTCTGCTCAGCTCTTTTTGGCTCAGGTCATACTTGGCTGGGCTCAGGTGTGCCTCTGCTTCTCTGCTCTCTGCAGCTGCCTCCCACACCAGCACCACTTCCCAGCACCGCGCCTTGGAGCTGTGTTTGCCACTTTGCTGGAGCCACATATCCAAGCCACATCTCACAGGAGTGGGACCTGGATAAGCAGCAACAGAGGATGGGATCCATGGGGCTGATCCCTGTAACTTCCCCAACAGAGAGACTGAGACAAAATGCTGCACTTCTGGGGGTACATTCCTTTTCCTTCCCCCTGAAACCACACCCCCAGCAATGATGTCAGTGGTATAGAGCAGCAACCTGGCCATGCCTAAACGGCACTAAAGTCTGCCTCCTCTCTGCAGCCAGGACAGGTGGTTATCAGATAAAGAGACATGGGTGATTACAGAGAGCTGGGAGGAATATCTAGAATGTTCTGCTTGAAGCTTCTTCAGTCCTGAAGATAGTAGGGACATGAGGCAGACTTAGACAAAAAAACATGTAATAGGAAGGAAAACATTACAGCTCATTTCATTGGACAACTGCCATGAATGAACATGGATCTTTCATGGCATTTCATAAAGTATCTTATATTCCACTAAATTTTCCATACATGAAATTGGAATTGTACTTACTATTTTGCATTGTTTCTCAAAGAAAATGCAGTATCTCTTGGTGCCATGATTTACAAAAGAGAGGCTTCCTTTTCCACAACCCTTTTCTCGTGGCTGACATATCAGAGGCCAGTCTTTCCCACTGCTTGTTAGCACAACAAATCCTATACCTTCAGTCACAGTGATCAAGGTCAGTGGCAAGTTTCAAACCTGAACTGATGTTGCATGTGAAAGAGAGGGGGCTGAGTACAGTGGCACAAGATAAAATCTGTCATGTTTACTAGTTCTTACTTATATGTATTAGCATGGGCTGCTGAGATTGAATAAAGCCATTTATTAATTCAAAAATTTGTAAAATATCTATGGATAAAGCACATTTGCTCCTTAAAGGACATAGGCATGCTTCTTAAATTTTTTGTAGCATCATTAGTTTTCTCTATACTGTTTCATTGAGGTAGCTACAATATGGGCAAACACAGGAGAGTGATTAGCAGTAGCAGGCTTGGCAGGAAATGAAAAATCTGCCTCTGTGGGGAATGGACAGTGGCCTCTGCTTTACTGCTATTGATGCAATCCCATTGAGGCCAACATATGTGAGCTCACAAATATTCAAACAGTTTACATTTACTACAGTTGTTCCATGAAAGAATTTCTGCATTTTATCCTGTCCCACTGATTTTTACTTGCAAGATACAGAAGTCTACTTCTTGCTGACCTTTTGCAAACTGAAGACAACCTATGGAGCAACTGGACAAACTAGTAGAATTGTATGATTTCACTGTATGATTTCACTGATTTGTATTTTGGAATGGATCCATTACAGAGATCCAAATTATTTCCACTATTTACCTCCCCTCTTTTCTATAAGAACAAACTATACAAGATGGTTACTGCAAATATCAATAATTTCCTTTTCCAAAAAAGATTTGCAAACATACAACAAGCAGTTTTTATGAACCAGTTTTCATAAACTATTTTGAAGAATGCTTCAAACATTTAAAGATATTCTGATATTCTGAAAAAATTTACTGTTTATAGTCACATTTTCTTTTACAGAGTCCAATAATTTAGGATGGCTACAGCATAAATTTCAGAAAATCAGATGGTTTTGATTTGGGATATCTGATTAAAGGGAATCCACCTTTATGTTAATAGTGTGAATTACTACTAATTTTTTTTTTACTTTTAGTGGGCTGGAATCAACATTATGCTTTTTGTTTTTAAGTAATATTATTTATCCATGTAATGCATGCAAAAAAAAACAAACCAAAAAAACAAACAAAAAACCAAAACCAACAACAAAAACCAACCACCAAACCAAAACAAACAAACAAAAAACCCCACAAAAACCAGAGGTGAACAGTGGATGTAAATACTTGTAACTCAAGCTGATCAGTTGATACCATTTGATAGGCAAACCTGAAACCTTACAAAAAGGATTTACTTAAGCTGTATTGAGAAGATGGTATTGTGCTGAGCTGTACTGTTTCACTAAAGCCACTTCTTCAGGAAGATACTTAAATTTCATTTTTAAATTAAAAAAAAATAGAAAAAAATGTGGTATGAGTGATTAAATTAGAAAAAATTGAAGGATTTCCCATTTTGATTGGAATAACAAAAAGAGTGATGAAAATGCATACTATGTGTGTTACAATTGCCTTCTATATTTAATATTACTTATGTCTCTTATCTTCTATCCTGAAATATTTGAATTGTAGAGTAATTTAATACTCTCCTGCATGCAAATGAATGCACAGGGCTTTCTTAGAATGAAAAGGCTGACTAGGCTGTGGGCGTGACAGGAAGAACAGAGTGTCTAAAAATGATCATGTTAAAACTGCCCTAGGGGAAAGCAGCTTGAACTCATTTTAAGCATCAGGGAAGACTGGGATGAAAAGATCAAATCCCCTTCAGTGTCAAGACAGTGCATCCTCTGTCACATTGTAATTTTAAATGTGATTTTTGGAATGCCAAGTAGTTGGAGTAGTTTAGTTTCTTGTCTGAAGTGTGTGTGTACTGAGACAGGAACTGAAGGAATATTAACTGTTAAACATTTAGACTTATTAGTATGTCTTGGAAATACTTCTGATATGCAAAAGGCCTATATAGTGATGCTGAACCACTGAAAACTGTACCTGAGAAAGAGAAATCCATCTCTAACTTCACTGCACCCTGTAAGTGCGAATATTTTAATTAATATTTAGTATAGGAAACACTCAGGTTTTCAAAGCATGTGTGGCACATCAAAAAATGTATACTTGAGGACTTAAAAAAACAGTTTTGATTTTGCTGATAACGCATGCAAAGATGACATTTATATATCTTTGACATGCAGAACTGCAACTGTACTTACACTTGTGTATACATTAAAGAAGCCTCATACAGATCTGAATGCTATATAATTCTATATTTATGAAAATATGTTTTGGCTTGACTTTCATTGTTAAGTGTGAAAATACTACTGCAACATGCTACCCATCAAAAGTTGATTCTACGCGTTTAGGAATGGACCTTTTTCTTCTTGGTTTTCTGTTATGATGAGTCACAGTTTTGATGAAAACCTCAGCCAAAAAATTCAAACACTTTCAGCTAAAAGCCAAATAAGCTGAGAACTCCTTACAAAGCAGTAAACCAACACAGCTTTTACTGGCTGTAATGATCAATGCATGCTGAGGATACTGAAAACCTCGGAGGACTGGACTCCCAAACAGTTCTATTGTAATATGTATTACACACTTTTATCTTTAGAAATACCTCCTTATAACCTCAGCTTGAAGCACAAGTTCTAACACAATACTATCCCTACTTTTACAGTTGTGGCTTATATTGACTGTAATGTACTAGTCTTCACTTAATTTTTGTTTAACAAAGATCTTTTTCTTTAAAAGTCCACCACAATTAGAAGTCAATAATTATGCTGCAGGGGCTGCACCGTTTACTGTGCACATAAATGCAGTGTGTGTGCATATATATATAAGTGTATATATATATGTATATAGTGTGCATATTCACCCTCAACAAATTTGCTGACGACAACAAGCTGTATGCTATGATCCTAATACTGGTCCTGCAGGCAGCTCAGGGTAATCCCAAGCACAAGTAGAGGCTGGAAGGAGAATGGATTGAGAACAGCCCTGCCGAGAAGGAGTTGGCAGTGTTTGTGGAAAAAAAGCTCAATATGACTTGGCAATGTGCTCTTGCAGACTGGAAAGTCAGCTGTGTCCTGAACTACATCACAAGAAGTGTGACTAGCAGGCTGGGGGTGGTGATTCTGCTCCTCAACTCTGCTCATATGAGACCTCACCTGGAGTGCTGCGTCCAACTCTGGAGTCCAAGCACAAGACAGACATGGTGGACCTGCCACTAAGTTTATCACAGGGCTGGGAGTACCTCTCCTATGAAGACAGTTTAAGACAACTAGGGCTATTTAGCCTGGAGAAAGGACTCTAGGGATATCCTACAGCAGATGCCTCATTGTGGGCAGGATTAGGGGAGATCGGGGGGCAGGAGTGCTGTCCATGATGGTCAGGGCTCCCCATGGAGACTTGACAAGGCAACAAAACAATGTTCCTACCACACCAGCCAGGAGCGGGGCAGCTGGGGGCACCTGGGCAGCACCAGCTCCAGGCACCTCCCTGGGGATGGACACAGGCAAGAACAGGGACAGGCCAGGACATGGGCCCATAGATGTGCCTGGGGCAGCAGAACTCATGCCTGGGCTTGATCCAGCAGGATCCATGACCAAGCAGAGCCAGGCTGTGGGGAACTGGGGCCTGGCCCCACTGTGGCATCACTGGGGCAGGGGCTGCTGGACCTGAGGGGCTGATGTGGGGACCTTTGATGTGGGCAGGATGAGGTGAGGCCTGGGGGCAGCATTGCTGTCCCTGATGGTCAGAGCTGGTGATGCCCTTGGGGATCCAGGATACTGCTACAGAAGAAGCAGCAATTGACTATAGGATTTATTCCCGAAAATTCTTATGTCTTCCTTTCAGGGATTGCACATGCCTCACCAATAACTGCTGAGATGTAGGCCTGCAATTTCCAGAAATGAAATACATATTGATCTGAAAAAGCAGTGAAAACACTCTCATTTGTTTGACTTGGCAGAGACTGATCAGCATAAATGTCCTGAGTCACTGCTTACCTATGCTGAATATCACCTCTGTCTGCTTAAAAAGCTTGATAGCATCATAACTATTTTATGAAAAGTTAAACATTGCATTTGGAAATCTATAGGTTACTAGCACCCTGGACTGCCAGGTGACTGTTCATCCTGTTAGACTGTGGGAAGTGTTTGGGGCAGAGCAGCAGCCTCTCACAGCAGGACAGGGGTGCAAGGATTGGGGCCATCCTTGCTGCTAGTTACCATGGGGTCAGTGTCCAGGTGCACATGGTGATCACCAGACAGCTGCCCTCTGCTCCAAAGAATGGCCTTGGCTGCTTCAATTTACTAGAAGTGATGTAGCTATGCAGTCCATTTATCTCCTTTAAACTATCATGTCTTATTCCCTTCATACAAATGTGAACTACCAGACACTTACTGTTTTCAAGTGTTAACGAAATTAAAATTGAACAACTTTAAGAGTTTTTGTTATGTTTAAATAGCATTGCATGTGATGCTTTCTTTACCTGTTTGGGGACAAGAGGTAGGCTCTGTCTGGAACTGCCGTGCTGTTGTTAAAGTGCTCCTGAAGTTGTCCAGGAATGTGACTGTTACTTGCTGTATGATAACAAGGGAAGGGTATTGTTAATCCATATGAACTTCCACTTTTCGTTTGCAAAAACATATACCTGCTCCATGTACCAGATCACTGAGTCTGAACTTTAAAGATTTAATAGTGGCTCATCCTGTGAACTGTTTAATATTAGAATTTGTAAGTCGTCCATTTACTTTGTTTTGAATACACACTTGCGCTGGCTGTGATAGAAAACAGCACGGAGTTTTTTAACTATTGAAAAGATACTTTTTAATTTATGAAGTTAAAATAAATAGTTGTACATACAGGCAGATTCTTTTGCTTTCCAGGTTGCTTAAATCTGTGCTTTAGAGACAAATTACTGTATTAGTTAAGCTATAGTGTAAAAAACTCAATCAGTTGAGCTAAATTAGGAAAGACATATGTAATAGTGTTTGAAGTTTCACTGTGCACGTTGCTTTCAAAACAGGTACTCTGAACACTAATCACAAATGTGTACAAAATGGAATAATCACATTAAGGAATCAGAATAGCATGACTTGGTATTTTCTTATTTAAATGCACGGTGAATGTCAGACACAGTAAAATACATTGCAGCTGCTTGATAAATAATTTTACCTTCCTTAGCAATTATTATGCACAGGAATACAAGAGTGAACAAAATCAATAGTTCTGTTGTATCCTTTGAATAACCAAGATGGATGAGAACATGGTGACAGTCTGTCTAGGCAACAAAAGACATGTCTTCAGTGAGTAACAGGATACATATCACAACGTTTTCCTCTGTGGGTTTAATCAAGTACATGTCTTTATTGAGTTTGGTAATGTTATAAATATTTTTGACAAATTTTTTCAACATGCTGTTAGTTTTGCTATCACTATAACATCATTCAAAACATGAACATACTTATTTTATTATTATATTAAATTGTTTACTCATTTTCTTCTACATATGTCCTTGTCTTCTGACAACCTTTCTTGTCCATGAGTACCACAACTGAATTGTTTCACAGCAGATATTCAAAATAAGAAAATAAAAATATCTCTGAGAATTTTAGGTTTTAAACAGCAGAAATTTTTTGTTTTAATCTTGCAACAATAAAATCAAGTAATATTCAGCCTCTTAATGTGCTGATGTGTGGTGGTAATTCTGAAGTTCTGAGAGTATAGATACCTGTCAGTTCCAATGCCTTCTGCCCTTTTTGGAGCCTCAAGCATGAGAGTCAGCCAAGCGTCTTAACTCTTTAGGAATTATCAGTTGCACAGATAAAAGCTGAGGAAACAATTTTCTTTTCTTCAGGGCAGTTTTGGAAGATGCATCATACCCCAGGCTGAAGCTGATTTCTTGCTTTACCAGAAGGGGAATCAGGAGGTAAGTAGGAAGGTGGGAAATGGGTTTGAGGCCAAAAATGTCTTTGGTGTAGTCCATAAAAGTTGGCTTGCTCAGTTTAGGCATTGGTGTGCTGCACTTCCAGAAAGACATAGTTGAACTGGAGAACCTAGAGAGCACTCTGATTTATAAAATGCGATTTCTGGGGAAAACAAAGGGAGTGGTATCTGAAGATCTAGGAAACAAGGGGCGGGGGGAGGGAGTAACTTCCCAACCCAGTTTGTGGAGAGCAGCAATAGAATTAATGGACTTAAGTTTTTCCTTACAAAAATTTCAGCTTCAAATTGAGAAAAGAAACTGAATTTGGGCTGCAGTGGGGCTCTGTGAGGAGAGGCCAGACCTGGGCAGGACATGGTTGGTTCCAGCTGCCACGGGGCATGGCTGAGCCCACAGATGAGGTGGTGGCATCTCAGGGAAATGTATTTAAGACATTAAAACAACTGAGAGGTGGGGCAATAACAAAGCCAGAGAAGATGGTGCCCAGGCACCATCCCCAGACCACAGATTCCCCTGCAGGCTGGGAAAGAGCTCTCACTGGAGCAGGTGGATATCTCTGAAGGGGCTTGTGGAAATCCCACAATTGAGTAGGGGTAAAGTGGAAGGCAGAAGTGGCAAGGGAGAAAGCACAATGCACTGACCATAATGTCCATCCCCTGTGCTGCTCAATGGGATGGGGTTTGTATAGGGGTCTGAAACGAAGGACTGAAATAGAGCCTTGGAAAAGGGTGAGGAAAGGTGTCATAATTTTTATCTTTTTTTTTTTTTTTTTTTTTTCTCTCACTACCTAAATCTGTTTTAACTGGCAATAAAATGAATTACTTTTGCTGAAATCAAGTCTGTGTTGCCGCCAAGAGTAATTGATAAGTGATTTCCCTGTCTTACCTCAACCCATGACCTTTCTCATCCAATTTTCTCCCTTCCCCCTGCTGAGTCAGTGAGCAAGTGGGTAGGCATTTTACTGTTATGCAAGGCTAGCCCATCACAAGAACAGGGAAACAAACTTTCTATAATGCAGGAGTGAAAATGGTAAAAGGGAATGCCCAAGGAAGCTTTGGCAATGGGTCATCTAATATCTTTGAAAAAAGATTAAACTAATATCTACCAGAATTAAGTCAGGTAGCATTAATCTTCTCTCATACCAAGTTAAACAGTGCCTCAGAATTCTGTAAGTTACTTTGCTGTGATCTGGTAGGGAAATATTCAGTATATGTGTGTGTGTGTGTGTGTGTATATATATATAGCCAGATTTTTTTTTGAGCAAGGAAAAGATTTTTTTTCCTATGGAGCATACTAAAGTTCACTTTAGAAAAGACAGCTAATCTAAAAGGCAGCAGTTCCATAGAATGTGGTGAAGGTTCCATTGAAATCAGTCACATCGAACTACAGTGTAGAAATGTGTGGAAACACTATTCTTTTACATTCATCATCTGATTTCTTTAAATACCAAGAGGCTGCACACCAAATAAACAAAAACCTTAAATCTGCTACCTTGTAATTTTATTCTTCCAACATAGTTTTGGAAAGTTAAGCTAAAAAATGGAAGGATACCGGAATAGTGACAGGAATATAAAATCAAATTGGAGAAAAATTACCAGAAAAAAGCCTGGCCTGTTCAGTTTGACATGACAGCTGAAAGAGCTTGCTAAGCTGATCACCCTTAATAAATAACATGTGGTTAAACATAAGAGCAAAAAATGAGTCATTGAAAGTAAAATATAGCTTTAGCCTAGGAAATAGACAACAGTAACTCACGAATATTAATGATACATCCATTTGTGCTGAAGATGAGAAGCAAAGTTTTAAGTGTTAGAAGAGTGACAGTGTCCAAATATTTCATTGTAGCTTGCAACACATCATGTGCCCTGTGCCCATAGGACTTAAATTTGATTTACCTTGCTCAGATATTTAGAATAATTTACAATCAAAACATCAGTAGATACAAAGCATCTATCTCTGCAATACTAATCAGAGATATTGAAAATCAGAGCTTTTTTTAAAACATGCAGAATTGGAAGTTTGATAAATTGCATAGAAGCACAAGAAGTTATGTCTCATAGACTCTGAAGAAAGACACTGTGTCTGTTTTGTTGTCTACTGAGATGTTATGATCCATTACAAAAGAGAAACTTTGCCCATTAAGAAGATGAAATATACCTACTGCATTTCTTCCACTTATTACTTTGATATAAATATTTATAAAGCTGGACATTTTCCTGCATGAATTAGATGTAAATCATCAGATCATAGCTAAGCTGGATAACAGATATTTAGATAAGGGTTTTTTTTAAAAAAAGCAAGTGATTTTAAAGCAAAATTTTTAATAATCATTCCTTGTTTTGTGTTTTGTTAGTTGTTCATGGTTGAATAGCAAATATGTAAAATAAAACAGAAGATAAAAAAATATAATAACTTTGGGTGAAATAAATCTCAGAAATAATCTTTTTCTTTAATTGGAAAAATAACAAATCTACCTGAGCCCACAGGAAGATTTCAGAAGAACTTTACTGTCTTTCATATACACATAATTACAAGTTTATTGATAACGGACTGATTCCAGAAGAACTGTCAGTTCATCAATTAACCACAACACAATCTCACCCTGTTAAATTTGAGTAATACAAATTTATTTGCATAGTTAATTCTAGTGATAATCTTGCCAAATGAGTAGCTTTTCAAAGATGGTAGCTGAAATGAAGATGTTCTAAAATGTCATTCCAACCATGTAGGCAGTGTTTAAAAAGTCATATAAAAGTCTCTTCTTAGATTTGAAAGGAAAAATAAACCCCGTTAATTCAGAATAATTATGTGGCTATTTTTTCTGACTCAGAAGAGGCAGTAACAAATACCAGAAATGCTCGTGATAGTATTTGCCAATCACACTTCATCCCTGTCCTTTGGAACAATTCATTGTTACAAACCATGGTCCTTGGTGAAATGTCTATCTCAGCATAGACCTAAAGAAATGACAATGCAGAACTACCGGGTGTAGTTGGGTTGATGCTGGCTGGGTGCCAGGCACCTATCAAAGCCTCTCTATCACCTCCCTCTGCAGCTGGACAGTGGAGAGAAAATATAACAAAGAGTTCATGAGTTGAGATAAGGACAGAGAGAGATCACTCACCAAATACCATCTTGGGCAAAACTGATTTGAATTAAATATATTAATTGGATTTATGACTAACAAAATCAGAGCAGGATAATGAGAAGTAAAATAAAACCTTAACAACACCTTCCCCCCACCTCCCTCCTTCCCAGCTCTACTTGCTTCCTCCAGCAGTGCAGGGACACAGGGAATGGGAGATCATGATCAGTTCATTGCAGGTTGTTTCTGCTGCTGACCAGGGACAGGAGTCCTTCCCCTGCTCCACTGTGAGGCCCTCTGACAGGAGATAGCTCTCCATGAACTTCTCCAGTGTGAGTCCATCCCACAGTCAACAATCCTCCCCAAATTACTGCAATGTGGGTCACTCTTGCATAGGGTGCAGTCCTTCAGGGACAGGCTGCTCCAGTGTGGGTGTCTCACTCCATGGGTCTCCCACAGGGTCACAGCCTCCTCTTGGGCATCCACCTGCTCCAGCATGGGGCTCCTTAGAGGGCTGCAGAGAGATCTCTGCATCCCTGTGGATCTTCTGCATCCCTTTGGATCATCACAGGCTGCAGGGAGCCTGTTTCACATGGTCTGCACCACAGGCTGCAGGGGAATCTCAGCCCCAGTGCCTGGAGCACATCCTCTCCCGTCCTTCTCTCCACACCTTGGTGCCTGCATAATTGTTCTCACGTGTTCTCACTTTGCTCTTCTCTGGCCACAATTAAAACTGCACAATATCTTTTTTCCCCCCTTTTTAAATATATTATCACAGAGGCACTACCATCATTTCTAATTGGCCAGCCTTGGCCAGTGGCCTATCTGGTTTTGGAGCTGCCAGGGATTGTTTCTGTGGGACAGGGAGGAAGCTTCTGGCATCTTCTTGCAGATGCCACCCCTGCAGCCCCCTCACTACCAGAGCTTGGCCAAGCAAACCCAATGCACCAGTATAGGTGAATCTGTTACGTGGGTGTCATAGATTATGGTAAGGGTGCTACCTCTGAATCTCTCCTTTATCTTGATAAGCTGGCCTATGCGTGCTGTCTCCATGCATGTTTAGTACATGTCTCCAAACATCCATGTCTGCTTAAAATACAGACTCTTCATTCACGTTTGAAGCTTAATTCAATCAGGCTTTGGCACAGTATAAGAAAGATTTAAAGCTATTAGAGAGCATTGAGGGGCCTTGAAGGGAAGCCATATGAGGATTGGCTGAGGTCACTTGGACAGTTCAGCCTGGAGAAGAAGAGACTGAGGGAACCTCATTGCAGTTACAACTTCTTCATGAGGAGAACAGCAGGGGCAGACACTGATTTCTTCTCTGTGGTGTCCAGTGACAGCACCTGAGTGAGGTTTATTTTGGATATCAAGAAAAGGTTTTTCACCCAGAGGATGGCTGGGCATTGGAACAGGCTCCCCAGGGAAGTGGTCACAGCACCAAGCCTGACAGAGTACAAGAAGCATTTGGATAATACTTTCAGGCACATGGTGTGATTCTTGTGGTGTCCTGTGCATGATTTGGACTTGATGATCCTTGTGAGTTGTTTCCAACTTAGGATATTCCATGAGTCTATGATTAAATGAGAGAGTTCAAGGAGACGGTAAATATGGAATCATAACCACAAAGGATCAAAAACTTGTGTTGTAGTCCTTAAAAAGAATTGTACTGTACAGCTGAGAAATATGGTATTACTTTATTCAAACTCCTATGATCTACAGTTGTGCAGGAGAACTGAAAGACTGAACAGATGATGAAAACCTACTTAAACAACTGCACAAGAAAAGTGCAAAGACTGTTTTAGAAAAATGTCCCATGCATGTCCTCCAAGAATGTAAATACCATCAATATGCCATTTCAGTTTTGTATGCATATCAAAGTCTTGGTTATGGAATAGGCAAATTAGAGAAAATAAAAGTTGCAGATCCTTGAGAGTAACTGTAAAATAGAGTTCTCTGTGTATGAGGAGTCACACTATTTGAAACTAAGAAATTACTGTTTTGAGGTAAATGATCTTAGATTATCTTACAAGTAAGCAGAGGTTCATGTTATGTTTCATGGACTATGCACTACAGGGTGTGGATACAAAATCAACCAGAATCACTGCTGAAGACAGAGATATCTTGGTGGCTTGTCCTGTGTTAAGCAGTCGTGTTTTGACTAACACATGAAAAAGTGCAGGCATAAGCTGTGTATTCATGACATTCATGAAACAACATGCTTTCTTGTCATCAAGGTAGAGCTAATACTGGCTAGTTTTCTGCCTTTTCAGCATGTAACATTGTTATTTCGAACCAAGAAAAAGCTGGAAGTTGGAAACTGATGAGAAGGGAACACTGTTATTACTGTGTTTTCTATGAGCCATGGAAGATTTCATGAACTCTCTCAGAAAACTGCAGGAATACACCCATCACCTGCATGTCTTTCAAAGTCAGTTTGTCAGTGAACTCTGGACCAAATGGCCTTAAACTGACTGCCGCAAGTTCCTGCCATGTGAAGTCTTCTTGTTTCAATAAGGAATATGGAGATTATCTCTAGAATGTGGACTGTTGCCGATTTGTATCTTTTGTCATGGACATTCAGTAGGTGGCTGGATTGACAAAATCTAAAGGGTCTCACTCAAAGGAGCATCTGTAAGATAATTCAGATGAATTACTTTATGTTACATAGTTTTCCACTTGCAAGGAGATCTTAGAGCCCTACATAAAATTTAACCAAGGGAAGATAATGAGCTCTTGGTTAGTGGTGCACTTTCATAATGGATATATATTTTGATTCTTAATAAGATCTCTTATCAACAGATATACAGAGCTTGAGTGCTGTAACACAAAAAAACATGGGAGGTCTTATCATTAAGAACATAATTAATATGTTAGTAATATAGTTTAACAAAGGTCCTAATTTCTGAAAAAAATCTACCTAAATTCTTTTCAAAAGTCAGAATTAAAATCCTTTACCTCATGTGGTAGCATCCTTAAATATCAAACTCTTGATTCACTGATTACCTGTGTGAAAGAAAAGGTCCTATAGGGAAAAATACTGACCAGCATTGTCTCAGCAGAAAAGGGGGAGGTCCATAATGAATGTCTCTGTAGGCCACTTGAAAAGTAAAGATTGATTAATGTATTTTAAAATCAAAAGAGATCAGTATGACCACTTTTTTCTTTTTTTTTTTTTTTTTTGTGAGATTTACATGTTTGTATTCGTGTCTTACATATTTCCACTCAAGATTTTCAAAGGCAATAGCCTTTTATCTATTTATTATTTGCAGATTTACAATTTTAGCTTATGATAACATAGTGTTTCACTGTGCAAGAGACTGGAATGAAGTGGGGAGGGGGGAGAACAAATTACTTAATTTGAGATGGCTAGTGCTGTACTTTGCCATTTACTTCCCATTTATTTTGAGAGGTCAAGACATCTCTGTGAGCCTAAGCAAAGGAATATAAACTTACATCGTAATCTTCCTTAATGCAGAAAATCCTACAGGCCCTTAAGTATGCGCCAACACACCCGAAAACATCAAGTTAACAGAAGATTATGGGTAGGAATCAGGGTTTTCTCTGTTGGAAAGAGAGGGAATAAAAGGAGTTGAAGTATCATGTCGAACCTGTAGTGACAGAGCTAAAATTTGGTTGCTGTTGAATTGACATCTAATGATAAATTCATGAAGTACTATTAGCCATTAATAAGACAGATTTGTTGTAGGAAGAATAGATGGTGCAGTCACATAGGAAGAAAATGGTTTTAAAGGAAAGACAATTTTTATCTCTCAGCTTTTAGCTTCTTGATAAGCTTCAAAGCATTCAGATACAGCCATCAAAATCTTTATTATGTGGAAAAATTGGATCTCCTGATTTTGAAATTCAGTTACAATGTTTGTAAAAGTTTAGAAGCTATTTATTAAAGGTCATTTTCTGTGGTAAGCAGGTTTGTTGGATTCACAGGAAAAATACTGGAAATGAGTAGCTCTGGAAATGCAAAAAAATTTTCTCTGTAAAATTCAAGTACATGTTAATTAGATTCCAAGAAATTGTATCATTCTGTAAAATAAAGTGATTGACATGAACGTGAAAATTCAGCAGTACTTGTAACTTAATAGATATTTTCTAATAATTGACTATTTCAGTTGTGTAGTGCAAGAGTGAGCTCCTGTGACATCTTGTAGAACTAAAACAAGTACAAATGTTTAAATACATCCATTGCACCTCAAATTCAGAACTGAAAATCATGGCAATATATTTTAAAGGGCGGTGAGTTTTGTGGCAAATAAGTCAATAACTGCAAAAAAGCTTTACCTATCTCTTCACAACATCTACCTTTGCCATTGAAAAGAGTCTGTGTTTTTCAATTAATATCCCAAACTGTAAATTATAAGGATGATTTCTTGGAAGCCTCAAAGAGCATTCTAAGGTGGACTCCCATTAAGTGTTTCTTAGGTCTCAAAAGCTCAAATGGAATGAGTGGAAGTCCTATTTCTCCTATAATTTGTCTTTTTCATGGCAAGGTGTGTATGTTAATTTGGGAATTCTCCATTAGTCCACATTTGTGGTCTTTTTCTTCCTATCTCTTATTTGAATCAATTCCTTAATAACTTTAGAGTTTGCTATTTGATTTTTTCCCTAGCCTATTTTTCTTAGTATACTTTTTTTTGGTAATTAAATTGAAAAATCAATAGATAGAAAATGTGATTTCTGGTTAGTATAGCTGCTAACAGATAATTTATTTTAAGGTCTTCAGATGTGTGTGATATGACTTACCTTCACTACTTTACAGTTTAAAGATCCCAGTCAAACCTAATAATACTCAAGGTTAATCTTTCTGAATAAAATCCAAGAAAAGGAATTTAAATGGCATTTAAATGAAAGGGCTTTCTTTTCCCATAAATACAAAATGCTTGCTGCTTTGATTTAATACGCATTCCATGTTTTGAATATAAATTTTGAATTGAATGACAACTGTGAGTTCTGCTTCTGCACAGCTCAGCACCTAAAGCCATTTATGATTTAGAAAAGAGCTCTGCTCTGCTTGGTATGTTTTCTCAGACACTACTTAACACAAGTCACAGGATCAGACTCTGAACACCATGGTAACATCCCAGTTTTTCAAAATTTACTAATTCAGGGGCAAACACATCCAGAGGAAACTCACCCCTATGAAAACATTCAACCTCTACTGCTACTGCTACTTCTTAGCTATATGCCTTGAAAGAATCTATATGCTATTTTCTTGCGTGGAAAATTGTTCACTGCTGCTGAGATATGGAATTCAAGATGCAGAGAAAGTGAAAAGAAGAATGGCTAAAGTCTGTTCACAGAAGTCATGCCTGGGAGATAAAACCCTAGGTCACATATTTTTCCTGAGAAGTTTTTCAGTAAAATACAGAGTCGGTATTGGAAACACAGACAAGTGATTTCCCAGGTAATATGTCCATTACACTATAAACTGGTGTTCTCATTCCTGTTCTCACACTAGCCACTGTTAAGGAAATTTACTCTGTTGACTCTATTTGGAAACATCTGTTTTTTCTGTGGTTTACATAAGACACCAACACTCCCAATTCCTTGTTCCTGTTTTCCCTATTCCATGCATGAGGTCAGTGACAGTCAGAAAAATGCTATAGGCAATGTAATTTTTCACATTGAAATGTCTAGCAGACAAGCATCCACACTCACAGATAGAATTTGAATTTTGAGCTGGGAAATATATTCATTTTCCCAAGAAATGCGAGAAACCGTCAAGCAAATCTGTGGCAACAAAATCATCCTCAAAATTGATCTTAAAATTTTGATTTTACACTTTCTCCTCAGAAGAGCTCCAGACTGGGAGTTTAAGTGATTAGGCAAGGAATACAGGCTGCTGATTGCCTTTGAGCTGTATGGTTTGCATTACTGATTCCATGGAGTTCGGACAGAAGTGCATTTCATAAACTTAACCATTAACAAATAATGTGGTTATTGGAACACACTATATATACAATCTATGGGAAAAAAAAATGGAAAACAGGAATTGTAGGCACATGTTCAAACATTTCTAGAACTAAATTAATTGTTCTCTTAGTATGGATAACCATTGCAGTGGCTGAATTATAGTACCAAACCTTAGGCGTTGTTGAATGAAATTTCACCAAATTCTTTGGAGGTACCCAGACCCAGAGTTTATGAATCTCAGTTGGCCTTAGAAGGCAGATACAGAGAAAAATGTCCTTGGCATGCATGGAACGGAGTTTTAAATATCTGAGCAAATTTAATGAAAAATTCAGACATTAAAGACATTTAAATATTATGTTGGATTTAACCCCAGGTGCATAAGTGGTGTCTACGTCCTACAGGGAATTCAGCTTTTATTGACTGTATTATGAGTGGCAGATTGTAAAGAAGATCAAACAAATTTTTTCTAATTTAAAGATTCCAATGTTGTAGAAGATATACATGAATGCATAATTATTAAATATTTGCTTGGCTGGGATCCATCTACATTTATAGTGTTTAGATACCATTCTGTATATGAAAGACTGGTATTCATGATGCAGTGAATGTACTGATGGGAAAAATAATTTCAAATCAGAAACTTGTTGACTATGCTGTCAGTTAAACTGTCAATGTGTATTGTTAAATATAACATTATAACTTTTATTTTCTATAATACCTGCTAATATTATTTCATGCTTACCAATGGAAGACACTAAAATAGCTCATAATATCCACCAAGGTAAAATACTGAATGGTAGAAAACCTATCTTGTGTAGAGTTATTCTGGCCAGCACTTATTTTCTAATTAGTTTATTCATTTGGACTTTTGCTTTATTTAATCCTGTCTCCTCATCTTTATAGGGTAACTGTGCACAAAATGAATCAATTTCAGCTGCTTTACTTATGTTCCTTGGAAAAGCTTGAAATCCTTGCATAAATGGTCTTATACTGAAAACATCACCTTGCTGGTATTTTTATGCTTGAAAGAGTAATCTTTCAAACATATTAAATTCATGCTAAAGAAATGCAAGTGAAGTTTTCTTGTAATCAATAAAACTCAGAACCTGAAGGGATATTTTCATAATTTTACTATCTGGAAAATGTATAAGATGTACCTAAGAACTGATCATTTAATTTTTACATTAAATTCACATTGACAGAACATTATATGCTCATGTGTTTAACTGAATGCCTTCTAGTTTTTCAAAAATATACTTAAAAATAATTGTTTGATACAAAAGTGTGAACACTGATATGTTACCATGGTTTTGACTTTTACAAATCAATATGAATATAAGGCAATTCAAGTAGGTGTATAGATAGTAGTCATATTATACTCCCAGCTGGGTCACAAAATCAAGAGTAATCTGTTCCTTGCAAGAATAATTTCACACAGTGAACTGGCTGCTTTGAATTTGTTTATGAGTCAAAGACTGATCATCTTCTCCCAAGCTTCTGACGTAATGCAAGAAACCTCATCACATGAAACTCTTGACATTAGTTGTGAACAGAAAAGAAAAGGAAAGAAGTTCTATTATTTCAATAAGAAATAAAAAGAGTAAGTCTTATTTTTACTGCTAAAAATGCATATAAAAAATTTTGGATTTTGAAATATTTTTTAAAAATAAATGAGATTTGACAGAACAAATTTTTACTGCTACTCAGTGACAGAAGTCCAAAATACATGGGGTTCCAGGGATTTTTCTAGATAAATAGGTTAATAGATATATCAGACATATTTTATGCCAATTAATTGGCAAACAAGAGAGGTGTCTGTGATACTGCATATTTTTGATGGATCTCTGGCAAGAGGTTGATGTTTGAATCTGTCTAAGATAAATAGCACATTCCAAGTTCATTTCCAGCACTGACATTTTGAGACACAACTGCAAACATATTCCAGTTTCAACTGGAGTCAGCGACAAAACTCCCACTGACAGGGTTTTATCCTTCACACGCATCTGTCTGGGCTAATCTTAGTTGCATAAAGTGTTTACAGCAAAGAAGTGGAAGCCTGTTTTCAGCAACATTTTCTCAATATTCTAATTTGCTCTTTTCTCAATTCTAGTAAATATATGAGAAATATAAAGAGGAGTCCAGCATAAAATTGTATGTCTCATCCCAGTCTAGTTGGAACTTCAACATGCTCCTGCTAGTCACTTGAATGATGGATTACTCCACAACACCTTTTGATTCACTGTGGAAGAATGAGGTAATGATGCAGAATCTAGCAGAGATGTAACAGGCTGGTGACATCAATTTGCAGTATCTGGACTGCAAAAGTAGGCTTATTCTCCCTCTAGATCAAGGCAATGATGAAAATTGGACAAACATGGAAATAGCTGTGGAAAATAGCAAATGGAAAAAATGAAAGATATATCATGTGCAACAGATTTTTTTTCTCATGATAAGAGAAAGACAAAAGGTAGAAGGTTTGGCCTGGCCAATCTGAAGGTAATCTGAAAGAAAAAAAAAAAAAAAAAAAAAAACATATTAATAAATATAAACAAACAAACAAAATTCTGTTTTATCTATAAATAGCTCTATGTGCAATTGCACTCTTTGCAGGCTATAGGATGTTGTTTGCCAGCCACTGCTATTATAATATTAGAGACAAAAAGATCAGAAAAATTTCAATAAGAGAGACAGCTGCTGCCCTAAAGAGATTCAGCCTTTTGGACATCAGCGAATAAAGAGCAGCCATCTACAGATAAACAACCTAGTATACAAGGCAGCACACTTACATAAGAATTGTAGAAAAAAACACTGAACCAGTAGAATAAGGAGAGAAATATCAAAAGTTGTACACAATGAAGAAAGAAGTGAAAATTATTATTTTATGGATAACTTTACACTGACAATTTGTGTTGTGCCTTATATTTGTCAAATTCCCTGATCTAACAATTTATTCTACAAAATACTACTTTTCACCTATGAATTACAGAGAACAACTTAGTTTTTTTCCAGAAATATTCTTTGTAGCTGACCTTGACAATTATTAATCAGGAGAGGAAGAAAAGCATTACTGCTGCTTTAATTTATCACATGTTTTTCAAATATTGTCTCATTAAATATTGCCTTATTATTTTTTCCCCAGTAAATTCTCTATATTTTGTGGACATTTTCCTTGTATAATTATATTTACAGCAGAATGCAGTGTCCTCTGGATAGTTTGTGTCAGAAATGCAATGAAAATTCCTATGTATTTATTTCCAGATTGGGATGTTTCTGAATTCATACTATGTAAGAGAAGGCATCCATAAACTTTTTTTTTTCCCCTAAAAATTTTAATCTACTTGTTGGAAAATGGGGAGGAAAAAATGCAAGCCATGGTAAGTTTTACTATTTTCTTTTTCTTTGGTCTCAGTAATTGCCTAGGATGGTGACAGTTATTTAAAAATCAAAAGTTATGGAGTTTTAGAGATTTATAAGAAAATTTATTACTTCAATATTTCACTCTTGGACTTTATCTGGAAGCTAAAATTTGACTGCTGTAAATGGTTGGCTTTACAAGATTCATAATCAATTTTAACTCTTTTGATAATATTGTGTTATGTTTTGACAACCAAACAGCAAAACCTCAGCATGAACAACTCCTGTTTTTATTGAAATCAACAGACAGAAACCATAAATAACTGTTTGTGTCATGCTGGTAATACCAATTAGCTAGCATCATACAGACACTACTGAAAACAAGCACAGATTACTGTATAAAAGATTCAGAGGTTTGGGCTACACACAAAATATACAAGTTTGAATGTATCAATGACATAAATTTTTTCTTACAGCCTTTTCAGGGTCAGCAAAATTTATAATGCTCAAAGGACATTCTATTAAGACTACTTCATATTTTCATTTCTCTGTGCTCAGTAGCAACAGTAGACATTCAATCCAGCATGCATTTTGAAAAAAAATGCATTTCAAAGCTTAAATACAGTGGCAAGCTGAGATACTCTGGCACAGTGCATCCTGGAAGTGAAATTTCATCTGGAACAGCAGCTTAATATTCACACATCGCACAAACCACAAAGAGCATCTCAAACTGCTACTGAACTATGAAATGAAAAGAAAAGATGGCAACTGTGCTGGAAGATATTCTCTACACTTTTACATGTTTGCTACCTTTTGTTCTGTAAGGAAAGTGAAAGATGGTCTAAATATCAGACCATAAGCTTAGTGCCTAGGAAACCTGGCTGTTTTCCTCCTCCATTTTCAGTTGGTGAGTAAATCCCTGTCTTTGCAGCTGCAAGGATTAGAACTGTAAAGTACTATTCAAGACCTTAGAGTCCAGATGTACAGAACTACAGTGCTCACAAGAAAGAGAAGAAATTCAAGGAAAACTTAGTGGAACTCCTAAGAGCTTGACAGGGGAGGAAAAACTCACCAGGAAGAAAACCCTGATATATGGTGATAACAACTTACCTTCATATTCTTAATCAGAATCACTGCCAGAGGCAATGTGTCTGAGCAAAACGAACATAAATGCTGTGAATTTCTTAGACAGAAGATCTATTGTTTAATTTCTAATCAGTCAACCTCTGCTTTTTCGCTCTGCAAATCAATGTTTTATCACTACCAGGATTTTGCTGGCAATAGATATTCTGTTACTCTGGTCAGGCTACAAATCTTGGGATTCATTCCATACACTTCTTTCTAAGAGTCATCCTACATATATAATGGAATGTGCTGCACATTGACACCTCTCTTATTCCACTCAAATCAACTTTGGAAACTCATTTCAACTTGGTGCTTTATATCCAGAAAATAACCAGGTAAAATCTGCAGTGATTGGAGGCAGCAATCCACAGAACTATGACACATGCTATGACCTACCGCTGCTGCAGTCTTCGGGTGGGTTTCATTACCTGGATGTTTGGTTTCTTTTACACAGTGAGTTCTCCAGGCCAGGACACATTAAATTTGTGACTGTGGTAACCAGGAGAAAATCAAAAGAGGAACAGCCATCCTACGGCTGGAAATCAGTGTCAGTGTTCTGCTAAAAAACAGATCAGCCTATAACCAGGCAAGTTACAAGTACTGACTCTGCCTCTGTTCTTTGCTTTTATAAATAAAGCTGGGAACAATCTTTCCCCTCTCATGTTTCCCCTTCACTTGCACTTCTAGGGACAAGAACTGCTTCTTCTGTATTCCTCAAAATCACTCGTCAGAATCTTGTTGATATTATGTTTGGAGCTTCTGCAATGCATTATTTCATAAGCAATCAACAAAAATGTCTTCAACAGTTCTCTTCCTGAGTATTCAATTATTTAACAGTTTTCATCTTCAATTTTAGACTAAAGCCTCTTCCTGTTTTTTACTCTCTTCTTTCTTTTGCTCTACTGATTTAATTTTTAAATAGGATTTTAAACTGGGAAAGGCTTGTATATATATTGTACATATTTTTTTAATTTTGTGTATTTGCAAAGGATCAGTGGAACTAGTGTATATTCGAGTGATCAAGTAAAAGTTCGGCTTCTTGTCATAGACTGAAGGCAAAGAGTAATGTAGTAAGGTTGAAAGAAACACAGGTGTGTCCAATTAAAGAAAAAATATCCATTTCTTCTTATTGCCTGTGAAGGTGTTTAAATAGTACTCAAACTTAAACTAAGATAACAGAAAATACAATGATATGAAAGAGAAAATGTGTTTTTAGGCATTTAAACCTTTATAAATGAAATTATCCCCCCACAGTCCCCCTGGCTAGCTCAGTTTCTTGAGAGGCTTTGGAGGGATATCTCAGAGGGACAGGACAAAAGATTCCAAAAGAGGCTCTTACCCCAGGATTATTCCAAGGCATTTATTCTCGAAGGGGTCCAGGGGGCAAGAGAAAGAACAAGGAAATACAGGGTCTTTATCTAGTCTCTCACTCAGGAAAGGGTGGCTGGCACTCAGCCAATTAAGTCAAGAAAGGAAGGAAAGGTCAAACCATATGGTTACAGGCATTAGGGGTCTTGAGAAAAACCATTCCCCAGAGAAATACAACAGATAAATCAATATTTATTTTGACAAATATTCAGGAGAGCAACTGTATGAAATTAGGGTTCTGAGTTCAGCTCTTTGAACAACACTCAGTGATTTATTTTAAGATTTTTTCAGCTGCAGGAATTAGAACTGTAAGGTACTATTCTAGACCTTTGAGCCCAGACAGAACAATAAAGCTCATAAGAAAGGGAGGAAATCCAAAGAAAACTTAATGGAACTCGTAAGAACTTTAAAGGAGGGGGGAAAATCACCTGGTCAAAAACATGATACATGGTGACAGCAACTTACCTTCATATTCTTGATCAGAATCAATTAATTAATTATTTCAAACCCAGTAATGGCATTTCAGGCATCTAAATATTTCCAGGCAATAGATATAGGAGCACAATTTCTCTGGGACTGGCAGCTCATTCAGAATTGTTTTTTTTTCTCCTTGTTAATATTTTCTCTGAGCATATTTGGCGACACTTCACTACATTTGCATATTAGTGAAGTGTGTGGCAATAGAATTACAGGGCAGAGAGCCATTATCATCCCAGCTCTGGTGTGGGCTCAGGAGCAGCCTGTGGGGTTTGCTTCTCACCCCAATATAAAAGGTTTGGGATGCCTTGCTGGTGTCAGCAGCTGCTCTGCCTTCTGGCACCTTTCTGTCCTTTGTTCCCAAGGCATCTCTATGGCTGGACCCACCAAGCAGGCAGCAGGGCTATCAAGCTGTTCTCCTGGCTCTTGCTGGAAGTGGTTAGCTCAGGGCAGGAGAGACATATCTACCAACAAGCTAATGAAAAGGTGACACTAGAAAAGCCCTCTGATGTTGAGAATAATAAAGACAGAAAATATATTTGTGAACAGTCAAGTTCTTTGTGAAGGTGACTATGGTTACCTTCAAATAAATCATGCAGTGAAGTCATTTCTATAGTAGGAGATAAACCCTTCTTTTTTATGTTTGCTTAGTTTGACAGACTTTGTAAAAAATACTCTATTCCAGAATGCAGGGCTGCTTAACATATTTCCAAACAAAAAAAGAAAAATGTCAAAGAAGAATATTTCAACTATTTTTTTTTGTTGACTTTATTTTTCTCAGATTCTGAAACTACAAAGCATTTATTCATGAGGTTAAAATTTAATGTTACACATGTGGTTAAATGCCATCCTGAACTAAGTCTTGGCTCTTCTTTTTTCCAGGAGGATTTGCCCAAACTGTTGTTTGTAACTCCTGTTTATAACTGTAAGCAAATTCATAGCTTTTTGTAGCTGTTATCATTGGTGTGAAATGTAATTATGAATCTCTCACATTTACTCAAGCTCTATTGCCCTATTTTTTTAAACAAAAAGCATTATTCATGTTATTTAGTGACTTGGAGTCTGAGTTCTGTCCTCCACTGTACTAATGCAATAGAATGAAATAGTAGAATAATTGAGTCTATCTACACTGTAAAAAGTGGGAGAGCTTTTCCAAGGCTCAGCACAGCTTCGTATTTCCACAGAATATTCTGAGTTGGAAGGCACCCATAAGGATCATTGAATCCAGCTCTTACATGAGCAGCCCATGTAAGGATCAAACTCACAACCTTGGCATAATTAGGATCATGCTCTAACCAGCTGAGCCAATCTCAGTGTTGTTTTCCAGCTTGGCCAGCACCCACACACCTTTGTCTTTGAAGTGCAGCCCAAAAGCGCTTGGCAGACGGGGAGAGCAGCACATGTGTGCCTGTATCAGACCTGGCACGTGGCAGGGCTGTGGGAGCCACTGGTTCTGGATGCAGCTCTCTGGTGGGACTTGCCCGTGTAGTGTCAGGGCCAGGAACACACCAGGACTCAAGGTCCCTAGACTGAGACCAGCAGAAGTTTGTACACACGCCCTGATGAAGTCACTCCTTCACTGCAGGTTGGACAGGTGTTGACAGACAGGATGAATATAAGGAGGACCTAGAGTAATTGCCTTTCAGTAAAGAAACTCTCATCATGTCCCATCATTGCAGATCCTAGAGAGAAGAAGAAATTCATGGCTGAGGCAGCAAACATTTCATTGACTGGTTACACTGGTTTATTCAACCCCACATTTCAGTTGCATTCAACATTATAACTCTTTAAATAAATCCCCCCATTGTTTTTTCTAATCTTCACAGGAAAATAGAACTGTAAAATATTATGAGGCACTAGCAAAAGGGATTTTAAGAAAGTTTTAAGAGTACAAGCTGCTAAAATTAGGTTATATTGCAAAGATCATTTCAACTGTATTTCTGTGTTAATTACTGTTACCACAAAAAGCCATTTGTGGCTTATCTATCTTTGAATTGGGCTTTTTTTCTATTATTATTATGTTTGTCTACAGATTAAAAAAAAATCTTTTTTACTCTGGTCCTGAACATTTTCCTGGAATTCAGTGGGCCTATGCATGAGGAAAGTGTTTACGGGATCAAACATCTCTTCTGTAAAAGCTGGCTCTGTTTTTAATGGCATGGAACTAAAATGAAATCCTAATTAAGAAAATGCTGCAGAATGTAGAACATAATGATGAGTC
The DNA here is from genome assembly GCA_013397395.1 of Sinosuthora webbiana. Lineage (NCBI taxonomy): Eukaryota > Metazoa > Chordata > Aves > Passeriformes > Sylviidae > Sinosuthora > Sinosuthora webbiana. The sequence continues at coordinate 410,607 of VXBN01008492.1, forward strand.
ATTTTCTTAGTTTTGGTTGCAATAATAGACTAATTGTAAAATAATTTGTACATTCAGAGAGAAATTCTTCCTTTGTTTATAAAACCATGTGATTTTACTTCTCTTTTTTTTGTACTATATTAGAAATATTAGTGTACTTCAATCTTGTTTTTATCCTTTTTGAACAAAATGGCTTTTATGCATATTACCTTTTGTGTCACACATTAATGCTTGTAGATGCTCAATGGTTACCGAATTCTTGTTGCTGACTTCCCATTTAGTGCTTATTATTGGTCCTTAGTTTTTGTTTAGTATTTCCTGATTAGTGATTTGATGACATATTTATGTATTTTTCATCTTACAAAATCAGATTTTGTGCTATGTGAGAGTGTTTGTGCAAGAAAATATACTGAATTTTACATCTACTTTTCTGAAAAATAATGTATTATGATCCAGAAAATTCTGCTTAGAACTGAAGCCCTTCCCATCCTCTGCAGTCAATAGAACCAACAGGTCTCTCTGCGATTACTGTGCCACAAAGAGAGCTTTAGCTGAATGTGGTATGGGTGTCTTGATTTCCCCAGACCTTCTAAAAACAGCTTTAAAACCAGTGTTGTTGTAGCAATGAACTGTTTGACTGCTGATGTGATTTCTTGACCACACAATTCTAAAATTTAGTAATAGAAACTTAAAAAAAAGTCTCTTGGAGGCTTTTTGCTGAAGTAGTTGCTGGGCATTCTGGAATAGCTGTTCAGCAGGTGTGCATACCCATAAAAGCTGAAGTAAATTAATTGGGAACATGAGGGTACATTTCCCACTCTGAGTGTAAACAACTGTAACTTTGTCATTTGTTGTGAGTTTTGGGTCTCAGAAAATGACTCCTCTTTTTTTTTCCCTAGAAAATATAACCAACTCTTTCATCAAAGATACTCTTTCTACCATTGATTTTAGTTTTGATTTTGGTTTTTTGTTTTGTTTTTCTAGTCACAGCTCAGCATCACATCCAGGACTGCATCATTCTAAGCCTAGTGAAAGCACTGAACAGAGATGATCTTTGCCCCACAGATCAGAAATTATGAATTTGAAAGTATGAAATGTACAGTGACACACAGAGAACTACAATCTGAGGAAACTAAGAAGCTTTAGAACTTTACATAGTAGTAATGTACCCAGTTATAGTGAAAATCCTTCATTTATTATTCCAAAAAGAGAAGTTTAAGGGACTTTCAAAAGAAAGCAGGAAAGGTTTTTTGTTAAGTATTGTCAGGGAGTTCATTTTAAACACTGGGGAAGAAGGAAGGAAAATATTTTGAAAAAGAATTGTTTGAAAAATGAGATGAGTGAAAGACTCAGGGACAGGGCTGACATCTTCATGGTGAATGTGAAATGATAGATAGGAGAGGAGAGATCATGGAAGACCCTGAAAATGAAAAAGCCTTTTATGTTTTACTTTATAAAACAGAAAGAATGAGTGAAGCAATACACTGCAAGAAGTGATATGGTCAAAATGAAGACTAACAATAGTCTTTGCATCACTGTTCTGAATAGATATGAAAAGTACTGGGCTTTTGGGAAATCAGAGAGACTTGAAGTATTTAAAGTTTTTGCTTAGTGACTGAATCTTCCAGAATTGTTCAGTGCAATATACAAGAGGATATCTAAGGAGACTTTCTTTTTAAAAATGAACCCTCTATTGCAATCCCAGGAGCTCTACCGAGAACAGAAAAGAGGGTAACAGACATGAGTAGGGATAAAGAGAAAAATCTGTTTTGTCTGTTCTCATCTCTGAGCATTGCTAAGAAACATATCAAATAAAATCTTGGCATGCAGGGAGGTGTTCAGAATAGAACCAATTTTGAGAATTATCCACATATAGGTGCTAACTCAATGCAAGTGCTAACAAATACAGCTCTGGCCCTAAAGTGTTGTCTGCAGACTTGCTTGCAAATCGTGATGAAATTCTCAACACATTTTCCTCATCCTTTGTTCTTCCTTCTTGCTCTCCAGGTGCACCTGATGTGAAATTCAGCTGTTTGTAGAATGTCAGACAATGTAAGCCACTTTGGGTATTAAGACAGAAGTCTACAGTGTGCTTGGACTTTCAGATAGTCTAGATTAAAAGGAAAAAAACCCCAAACTTTTCCTTTATTCTGAACAGACTACCCCTTCTGGTATTATGCCAAATGCAACAGATGCATTTCTTACATTATTCAAAGGGATATACATAAGGTCTTAAATACATATAGACAAGATCTTTTCACTCTTTGCCTCTGAAGTAAAAACCTCCTAAAGTTTTAAGCAATGATTTCAAGTGCTTAATAGATAACCTTTGAGAAGACCTCTGCTTGGCTAGTCCTAGTTATTTGTGTCACTACCCCTCCACATTCTGGACTCTGCATTTACTATAAAAACATATTGTAGAGATCAAAATTAACCCCACTTCTAGCAGCAGACACAGCACAATATGATAAACACATCACTTTCCTCCAAGCAGAAGTTTAGCACAAGCACTGGAAAAGTTTGATTGATTTATCTGAACACTGGTTATCTTGCAAGAGATCAGATTGGCACTTAAAGCTGCAGCTGAGTAAAGCTGTGTATTGTGGTTTCAGGAAGCCTTCCAATAGCAAAATATTTTTCATGATTTACTGAAATTTTGCCAGCTCCCAGAAGAAACTTCTGTGAAACTGTGACATCAAGCACCTATTGGCAACCACATAGGATTTTCAAAGGTTAGAAACTCTGCTGTGGATGAACATCTGCCTTGCTTCATAAAAACTATTTTTGATAGCCTGACAGTGTCTTCTGCTAAGAAGTTTTTCTAGCCAACCTAAGTCAGGAACACTTGACATCAGACATTACAGTGTGCCACAGCAGAGCATGAGCCAGTGTATTGACAAGGGTGTTGGGTCCTTTGGAGCTCCAGCCCTTCCAGAGAAAATGGATGTTTTGCCCAGACAAGATGTCTTTGATTGCACAGGTGTTCATGGAGCTGTAGAAAGTTTCCTCTCTCTATGTCACATCAGGGTCAACGATTCCTTCTGGTCCTTCCTTAGGACATAGAGCATTTTTATTTATTTTACTTTCCCTTATTCAACACGATCACTGATGATTATATTCTGCATTGAAATATGAAATCCCTTAAAATACAAATTTCCTGAAAGGACAAATCAATAGTATGTTATCAGTCAATAAGCTGGTATGCACTTGCATGAAAGAAGAATTTGATATACTGGTTATACCTCCTGAGCCAAACTGTTCTCATAGGTTTACATGGATTAATTCCACATTGGTGATTAGGTAAATTGTTATTAATCCATGTGTTTGCAATAGCTGACATTTGGGAATTTCCAGACGTTTCTATACTTGGTCTTTGAGTTTACCATGTAAGAGAAGTATAAAAGGGGGAAAAAAAATAAGACTGAAAAAAAACTTAAAGATATTAGAAATTCCTGGAACACAGTGACATTTAAAAGCATTATTAAATATTGAACACTATAAAAACGCATCCTTCATTAACTTTAAGCAGAGTATGACACTGCCAATTAAAGATGGAAGGTGTGAAACGGGAAGAAATTTAATACCAACCAAAGGAGGAAGGCAAAAAGAAACCCTGCCCATCTCTGCTTACCATTGAAGTGCTTTTTTCACCTTCATTCCACTCTCCTTTTCCCCTGAGAGATCAGAAAGAGCATGTGTGTGTGTCAAATCATCCTGGTTTCAGTTTTCTTTGCCTGTTCTTTTCCTCTGTCCATTTTGCTGGTCGTCATAGTTACAGTGACCTCCGTCGTCCTCGTCTTTCAGGGTCTTGCGAGGATTTTTTTAAGCTTTCCCTTGTAACAGCTCTTTCAATGCCAGCTTTTCTAATTCTTTAACTGTTACTTCATTTCTTAACCTATTTGTCCCACCAGACTTCCCCTGTTCTGTGTTGTGCCCTGATACTCAGAGCAGGCTGGAAGTGCTCGGCTTTCATCTTCACCCCAGTATCAGTTTCTTTCTGATAAGAATTCTCACCTTTAATCTTTTCCTTCTTAACCTTTGAGTATTATTATACTTTGGCCTTGTCTTTGGCTAGCTTTAAAGTGACCTTTTTGTATCTCTTTTAGAATAAGTTAAACTAGACAGTCAGGAGTGTAGTAGCTCAGGCAGATTTTGCCTGGTTTATTTTATATTTTTTTTAATTTCAGTTCCTTCCTCTGACTTCTGGTTATGAAGGAGCCTGACCAAGACAGCTTTTGCTGTACTAGACAGGGCCAAGGTCAACCTTAAAACCACAGAAATATGAGATGGCCCTTGGCTTCTCCTCAACACTTAACAGGCTATGGTAAAGGGGCCCCTATCATCTCTCCCAGTCAGGCTACTATTCCTGCAACTGCTGCTGTAACGGGACTAATCACAGGCAGGGAAGAACAAGCAGAGTGCTAAGAGCCCATGAAAACCTCATGATGCTCAAGAGGCCAGTGAAGGGTTTGGCATGTGGATCAGAGCAACTCCAAGTACAACACAGGCTGGGTGGAGAACAGATTGAGAGTAGCCCTGCTGAGAAGGATTTGGGGGTGTTGATTAATGAGAGGCTGAACATGACCCAGCCATGTGCACTCCCAGCCCAGAGGGTCAGCAGTCTCCTGGGCTGCACCAAAAGCAGCGTGGCCAGCAGGGGGGGGATCCTGACCCTCTGCTCTGCTCTGGTGAGACCCCATCTGCAGTGCTGCATCCAGCTCTGGAGCCCTCAATACAAGAAGAATGTGGGCACATTGGAGTGAGTCCAGAGGAGGCCACAAAGGTGATGCAAGGCCTGGAGCACCTCTCCTATGGAGACAGGCTGAGAGAGCTGAGGTTGTTCAGCTGGGGGAATAGAAGGTTCCACCTTAAAGCCCCTTTCAGTACCTGAAGAGGGCCTATAAGAAACCTGAAAGGGACTTTTTAAAAGGGTCTGTAGTAATAGAACAAGGGGGAAATGGCCTTAAATTGAAAGAGAATTGGTTTAGAATAGACAGTCAGGGAGGTGATGAGGAACTGGAACAGGTTGTCCAAAGAAGTTGTGGATACCCTATTGCTGGAAGTGTTCCAGGCCAGGCTGGATGGGACTTTGAGCAGCCCAGTCTGGTAGAAGGCGTCCCTACCCATGGCATTGGGGTTGGAATTAGATCTTTAAAGTCCATTTCAATGCACAACATTCTGTGGTTCCATGATTCTATGAATCTATGTTTTTGTGATTCTATGTTATGTCAGGGATGAGTGGGTCTTCTTTTACTGTATTTATTTTGTGCCTTTTGGCACAGAAAATTATGACTCCTTATTCTGTTTGACAGATTTGGCCAAAACTTTGAGTAAGGACTGAGATTTCTATGATGATTTTCATATTAGTAATCAAAAAAGTTTCAGAAACAAGTTTTGCCTGTATCATCATTAATCTCAATTCAGAAACTGACAACAGGCCAGAGGCACTCATGTTATAGTTGCATCAGTAATGCTACAGACAGCTTAAACAAGAAAATGGGTACTTAACAGTGGTTACTTGGTGACCCTTTAAATCACAATGGTGTACATAATGTAACTGTCAATCCTTTAAACTACTATGGAATTGTAAACTACATGGTAAGCAGTCATATGCATCTTTTCCATAGATACAAAAGTATCAGATCTGGACTAGCTTATAGACTAGACATTTTAAAGTTTTTTAGGTATTTATTTAGTGCCAAACTCCACTTTAAAAAACAAAGTATGGATGATAAATATGTATTAAAAGTATGTCTGAAACTGGAATATTGATGGTAAATGAACACAACTGCAGCTTCAATGGATACTTGCAGCACTCTAGTGGCCATTCTTCATAAATGCAACACCAAAAGCTGGAAACTTAGAGGAAAAAACCACACCCTAACAACAAAAATTAAAGGGTGACAGTTAGGCATGAAAATTCTGAAAATGTGCAATAACATACTGTGTGCACCTAATTAAATTTATTCAAGCAAACCTGTTTTAATTTGACAACATCCTTGCTTTGCATTAGAAATGTAAGGAAATTAGTTTGGAGTGGAACACGTTATAGTTTGTGGTCATTCTATTGTTTGATGTACTAGCTCACTGGTTCAAGGAAACTTAATTATTGGGAGTTTTACATAACTCACTTTTCCTTCATCTCACTGAATGTAGGAGGGAAATAATAGGCACAGTGCATCTGCATTTGTCAATAGATATGTGATGAGAAGAATATATAATATACAGCTCTGATCAACAGAGTTACTGCATGTAAATGTGCCACTGGTAAGTTGTAAGCAAGATGCTACTGTGCTAACATAAAGTAAAATGTGTGTGACATGAGGGCATTTGTTTTAATGATTTCAGAGACACTCTCCAATTCTAATTTCTAAATCCAGCTATAGATGCAGCATTTGTGTTCAAATTTGTGTATGTATTTAAAAATATATTTGCTTCCTCCCTTTATTTCGTTTTTCTCTCTCTCCTAGAAACTTTGGACTATATAAAATACACCGTAATCAAGGCTTGAAAAATGCTAAGAAAAAGGCATGTTCCCTTCAGCAAATGTCACCATGTCTGCAAAGGTCAGGCTTTTATTTAAAAACATAGTTTTGCCCCTTCCAGTTGTGAGGATAATTGTCTAAATGTGAATTAAGTGGCAAGAAAACTGTCTGCCTAAGAGCTCAGACACCTCCCCAGCCTCTGTGGCTACTTGGATGCATCAGCTTTTGCTGCTGTTCTTGCAAACCCTCCAGTCAGTCCTGAAAACCAACAGGTCATTTCCACTCCTGGGAGTCCCTGAGCATTGTGCACACAGGCAGAGAAGCATTTCCTCTTGGGAGAAGCACACAAACATTGCTGCCTGCCAGGCAAGTACACCCTAGCAAAGAGCTCGTGTCACTATGCTGGCAGCAAGCCAAGAGGAGAGGGAAGAACAGAGAGGGATTTCTTCAATTTTTCAGCAGTTAGAGGAAAGGCTGATGGTCCTCACTTTCCAGAAAAGCATTGTAGGATCTCAGAGAAGTCAGATTTCTTACATTCTTTAACACATAGATGTTTCACCTGTATTCATTTTCTCACCACCCTCTTTCCAGAGCATGAGGAAAATTCAGAGAAGACTGTTGGTGCAAGGCCCTTCCAGCAAGTTTTGTTGAAAATATTTCTGCTTCCAAGAAACCCCTCTTTGAGATCAATAACAAAGAAAAAGGTTTCTATCATTTAAAATTACGTATCAAATATGAAAGAAGTAACAAATGTAACTCTTAAAAACATAAATTCCTTGTTTGATGGCCTGTCATTTTGTTGAAGAAAATGATAGCACCTACCAAGGAAAAAAAAACAGTAGAGAGGTAAACAGTTTATATTTTATTTATAGTTCTTGCTATTTTGTCTTTGAAAATTCCCTGAAGTATAAATTTCTCTGTGGTGGCAGGAAGTGCAATACCAGCTGCATCCATACCAATATTTTATCCCTATGTAGGAGGAAGGTATGTTTCTGAAATGCACCTTTTCTTGTGCACTATATCTTCTTTCATACATTTTGGTTCTGTTCATTTAGGGGTAGTAATCTTTTGGGTTGCAATTTCTACAAAAAGAAAAGAGGCTAGATTTTTCACCTTGTACTGGAATTCAATCTCCCACAACAACTCAATGCAAATACAACAGTATCTACCTATATAGGTAATCATGGTCAAAATACAGTCTTGTTAACAGAAAATTTTTCTCCCCATATTACAAAGGTTACTTTTATAAACTGATCCACAGGGTAGATTTAAGTTTCTGTTTGCATCAAATCCGCCATGTGTGACAAGCCATGGCTCACTAAGTGTGTTATCAGAGTTAAAGCATAGCTCATTTCCCTGGATACTTCCGCAATTTCCGTACCTGATTCCACAGGGCTGCTGAAGGTGCCAATGAGTGCAGTGGGTGACAAGCCAAGCTACTGCCTCCACTTGTCCCACCCTCTCTACACCTGGCCTATGCTTGACCACCCTTGGATCATGAAATGATCAAGGGCACTGAGCAGTGAGTGACCCTTATTTGCAGGGGAAGCTTGAAGGCAGCATCACCCAGGGAGCCTCTGATCCTGATACTTACTGTCAGAATAACACCTCAGACTATTGTATACTGAAGCAGAAGGAAACAATATGGTTGTATGACTTTTTTTTTTTTTTTTTTTTTTTTTTTTTAGGCTTTAATGTATAAATAGATCTGATTTTAAGAGAGAAGTATTCTGCTAAAATTCAACTTCCTAACCAGCAGAACTATCAGACCAAAGTTACCACACAATACCATTCCATAGCAGGGCTCAGACAAAGTTTTCTTTGATACTACAAAACCTAAAGACTATAGATTGCTGACCAAGTTTACTTTAAAAGAAATGTTGTATATATGAAATAAAATTGGACTTGTGGTCCAGCACTGAAAAATTTGCTGTTGTTGGTTTTCTGTTTAATTTATATCATTTAAGCAAGCAAAGTACATATTATTTTAGTTACTTCAGTGCCCAGTTCAGATATAAAGTTGAGTGCAATGAATCATTTTCCTTACAGCCTGTTTCCAATGCAGAGATGGAGACTGACATTTGCTGCAGAGCTGACTGAGAAGTTCTGTAGACAGCTTCAGAAATTTAGCTACTGTGTTGGCAAGGTCAATGCTCAGTGCTGATGCTGGTCAGTGGTCCTCAGTTCCTAATTCCTAGGTGACTGAAATGTTAACTAGCTCTTGTCAAAAGGGAAAAGAAAAAAAGGTCTGGAACATGATCTACTGCATCTGTCAACCTAACATCTTGGTCACTTTGAGTTTGGCACCTACATGAAAGTGGTTATTGTTTCATCAAAGATTTCATCAATCATTTTAATGGGGGCATTCAAACAGAAATTAAGTTTTTGAGATGCCTGCTTAAATGTTCTCTTAGTTGCTAAGGTTGACATGGATGTTCCTACATTAAGTATTGGTCTTGATCATAAAAGTGAAATAGATATGTAATGGGATGTTTTCACAGAAGAAAGAAGTGATTGAATTAATGAATGAATATAATACAAGATAATTATTTTTGTAAAATGTTCATTAATAATGACTTAAAAATGAATGATAATCAAGGATCGAGAGGGACTTTTTAGGATACTAGCTTTGTTATAGTTGGAATGAATATAATTAAACTTGAAGCTGGAAAGCACATATGTCCTATACAATCCTAAGCTCCCTCTACTGAAAGGAAATAAACACTTTCAGAATTACATTAATTTCATAGTATTTTTTTTTACTGTGCTATTTTACAGGACAAAAAATACTTGAACATGATTTGATAATTAGCAGGAGTTTTATTTATTTAATTGGGTTATTTATCTCTAGATATTTTATTGTCTTTTTACTTTAAATGCAACAGATGTGATTAGATTTCGAGTATGCATCCTGATTGTTGGAAATGGTTCATTTATGTCCACTTGTGGATTTGGGGGAGCTGATACATCTTACCAAATGTCAGCATTTATAATGAGATCCTCTATATCTGAGCCAGTCATCTTTTGCCTGCTTAAACCTAGTCAGACAAGTGAGTACTTTTTTGAGCATAATTCATCTCATACTAAAGCAGTCAATTGAAAACTGATCAAGATGACTGTCACCCTGAAAGTGCTGACTTCACTGCTATGTTAAGAGTCAAGGGTTAATGCCTCACACACACACACACACCACACACACACATTTATAAAGCTTGATGAATAAACCTATCCAGTGTGAAAATGGTATTCTGAGTAATGTAGATGTAATGTTAACCAATAGAGTATGTTATATTTAATAAAATATCAACTGCAAAGCAACAGAAATAGTTCAGAAATAACAGTATAAGTTAGATGACTTGGAAATTTAAAATAAGAGAACTTTCTTATCTGTATATATGAAAGAATTCCAAAATCTGTTAATTAGCTTATTTTAGTAATGTAAAAGGCTGTGGCTAAATGTCTGTTAGGATCTGGTTTTCATGTAGTATTTATTGGAAAGAGTACTAATCAACTGTTAGTTCTGTGCAAATATGCAATATTTTCTGTGATAACATTCAAACCCTGCATTGAGCTCTACAGAGAAGGATGAACTGAGCTTAAAAATGTATTTGATTAGCCTGTCTTTAGCTGCATATGGTACCTTGAGAGTCCATAGTCCCAAAGATGATAGATTTCTAACAGGTTGTTTAATATAATGTATCTTATCCATATAATTAATAAATTACCAAGACAGTGATGTTTTAATCTTTCTTGTTGAAGGGTATGTATTACATGGTAATCTAAAAAAACGTGTTTTCTTCAGCAGACCTTTCTTCATGCCAGTCAGGTCAGACATAATTTATATCATAGTCTTGTCTCACCATACTCAAGTTGTGAGAGCGGGCATGTAGAAAGACAAAACAGGGTCTTTGTGAAGATTGACAATTTTATCTCCTTTTCACAAGCATAAAACTCATTGTCTTGATTTATTTGCTTTTCTGCTAAATATTGCTAACTCATTTTGAATATATAATATACTTTCTTTTATATATGAATAAAATATAGGAATATCTCCAAAAAACTTTCTTTTCAGGGCAAAGAGGGTGTTTATGAAGGATGCAACAGTCCTTACAGAAAGAGTAGAGTGCTTCTTGTCCCTCTTTTACAGAGGACATAGACTTGCATTCTAAAAAAATCATCTTGCTTTTTTGAGCTGATACTTTCAAGCCTAAATATCATATTGGAATGATCTCTACTGAAAGCATATAGACTTTCCACTCCATGATATATTATTAAGGTGTGTATCCTACATGTGAAGATAGAAGATTAATTCTTCACAAACACAGTGGAAACATATACAGAGTTGTGATATAAGGATGAAAGCCAAGATTTTTTTAAAGTTACATCCTTAATGCAGACAGTTTTTAAAAGTTTGTGGCATTGTGAATAACCACATTGTGTAGTGGTAATTCCCAAGCTGATCTCTGCATAATAGAGGCAGTTGACTGATATAAGATACTGAGCATTATCCCATTCAAACTTCCATGAATTAGATATGCATATGTTTTTAAACAATTTGTATGTGGGTGTCTGTGCAACCAGACCAAAATGCTGGGAACCCAGAACAAACTGAGAAACTTGTGCTATTGCAAAGTGCAGACAGGGTGGATACTCAAAAGGTTATCGGATAATTCAGGCTGCCAGGGACCTCAGCAGGTTTCCACTACAAGCCCTTCTTGAAGTTGGAACAACACTATGCTCAGGTTGGGTTGCTCAGGGCTTTGTCCAGCTTGGTCTTGGAAACCTCCAAGGATGCAGGCTGCACAACAACTCCACTTCTGGACTGCTCTCATGGAAATGTTTTGGTTATATCCATAATAATGCACACCTTCAGTCAGTGAACAGAGTATCAGGCTTCAGGATGAGTTTTATCAGAGCATCTGTTTTACTATAGTTACCTCCAGCTGTTTTTTTTCTGGTTGGCCATTTTATATCTCAAACATACATTGGGATTTGTGGAACATAATAATTTTGTGGGTTGTGAATATAAGTTAAATACAGGTCTAGACAGGCTTAGCAAAATTTAGAATCCACACTGTCACAGATTCATCTGTTTCATGTTTCAGCTGCAATTAACAAGTTTTATTTCATTGCTAGTCTTCTCAGCAGCCCATCAGAGTGGATCAGATTTTCTAAAACAGTTTTGGAATGAAAAAAATACCATTTGACATCTGCAAACCTCAGAAACTAGGTGGTCGAAATTCTCCTTGGGAAGGTGGCATTTTGACAGTTTTGTACAGGTAGTTTTTTAATTAAATTTAAGAATATACAAATCTCTTCGGGAGAAAAGATAGCATTCCTTTATTTTTCTTTGGGACTTGAAGAGTTAAACATATGTAGTCTTGTAATGAATGAAGCACAATTTCACATTACACAAAATGTCAGAGACTTCAGAACACCCAGATTTAATAGTAAGTGAAATGCCTTCTCATAGCCATTGTTTCTTGAGACTGTGTTAACTTTTCTTGGAACTTGGGGGCTGTAAATGTGAGCTTTCAGAAAAAAAATCTACTTTATTGAAACAAAATGTTATTAAAATCTCTCACCATTCTGATCAAAAGTAAAAAAGCAGTTTTTCTCAAAATCAGCAGTTTTCTATTTTTCTATTTTTCAATAAAAAGCTGAAAGAGAATCTCCTATTTCTAAATGGGGTGTGATATTTTTTAGTTCAAAATCTTTATCTGCAAGATACTTTTAAACCTATTGATTACAGTAAGCTGATCCAAAGAAATAATGGATATCTTATATAGAATGGAACAAGTCACAAGAAGAGACTGAAAGAAAATCCTCCTATGACATTCAATAGTGCTGTAATCAGATAATCAATGTAGAATATATTGCACTGACCATACTAGGGGATTTGAAACTCCATCACTGCTTCCAAGGACTTTATTTTAAATCTTGAGGCATTTTTCTCTTTTATATTCACCAACATTTAACCTTTACCCCTAAGAACCCATTCACAGAAAGATACATTCTCATCAAGGATATGAACGCCAAAAATTTACTATGCAGTTGAGGTTATTTTGTTTAAAATACATCCACGAGATCTAATCTTAATATTGCCAGGAAATTTCACTCAATTTCCCACAACTAGACAAACCACCCTTCCACTAATCACCAAATTTATTTTTCCTACTTTTAAACTACATTTTTATAACAATGAAATTTTAAATTAATGATCAGTGAATTTTATAATTTTATAGTTTTATGCACCTGTAGAACCAAATCTATTACCTGGTTATCATACAGTAATTTCTTACTAAATTTTTTTTTTTCTCTTTGGGAACATGTCTTGGTTTGGGAAGACAGGTATCTGCCAGATAAAAGCTGGAGTTTGCTTTGGAANAGAAAACAAGGCCCCTCCCCCCCACACACACACAGTCTTGAAGCCCTGTCTTCACCTTTGTTTTCAGTTAAGTATCCTTAAGTATCTAATACTTGGTCTCCTTGGTAACTTATGGGTGAAAAAACTCTTTAGAGAAAAGAAGGAACAAACCTACCCCCCAACAGAACATCAAAAGGCTTTTCTATTACACTTGAAGTACAGTATACTGCTGTAGTGTTTTTTTGTGACGAGGTTTTGGCATTGGAATGGTCATCAGGATGTCTTCTATTAGAAGCTGCCAGAAGCTTCCCATGCCCAACAGAGCCAATGCCAGCTGGCTCCAAGACTCCAAGACCCCACTAGCCATGGAGGAGCCCAGCAGTGACAGTGGGGAACCTCTGGGATAACACAGGCAAGGGAAAAAGTTACAGGGCAGAAGCAATTGCAGCCAATGCAGAGAGGGGTGAGACTATGTAGGAGGAGCAACTCTGCAGGCACGAAGGTCAGTGAGGAAGCAGGGGGAGAAGGTGCTCCAGGTGCCAGAACAGGGATTCTCTGCAGCCCATGGGGAAGCCCATGGTGAGGCAGCTGTGCATCTGCAGCCCATGGAGGTCTGTGGTGCAGCAGGTGGGTGCCCAAAGGAGGCTGTGACCCCATGAGAAGCCTGCACTGGAACAGGCTCCTGGCAGGACCTGTGGCCCCATGGAGAGGAACCCACTCTGCAGCAGGTTTGCTGTCAGGATTTTTGACCCTATAGGGGATCCATGCTGGAGTGGGCTGTTCCTGAAAAACTGCACACCATGGAAGGAATTATGCGGGAGCAGTTCAAGAAGAACTGCAACTTGTGGGAAGGACATTCCTTGAAGAAGTTCATGGAGTGCTGTCTCCCATGGGAGGGACTCCACTCTTGAGCAGAGGAAGAGTGTGAGGAGTACTTTCCCTGAGGAGGAAGGAGTGGCAGAGACAACAGGTGATGAAATAACCACAGCTCATCATCCTGTGCTGCTGTACTGGGAGGTGATAGAGAATTACACAATGCACTTGAGGCTGCAAACAAGGGATGGATAGGGGGAAAGTGTTTTTAAGATTTGGGTTTTTTTTTTCATTATTGTTCTCTCATTCATTGTTCATAAATGAAAATAATTTCCCCAAATCAAGCTTGTTTTGCCCATGTCAGTAACTGGTGAGTGATCCCTCCCTGCTCTGATCTCAACCCATGAGCCTTGTGTTACATTTTCTCTTTCCTGTCCAGCTGAGGAGGATAGAGCAACTTTGATGGGTACCTGGCACCCAGCCAGCGTCAAACCACCACAACTACTTTTTTTCTCCCAAGATGTCACAAATTATCTACTTTGAAAATAAAATATATTTTCTTTACTGTTGTTCAATTGTTCATTGTTCACTGTCATAAGGTCTGTCACACAAAAAATGGATGGTTTTAGAGTATATGATATAAAAGCCACTATGAAAAATAAATTGCACTGAATTGCATTAATACATGTGGAGATTCTCACTGCACTGCTACATAAAGAGCAAAGCAATCTGAATCAGAGACATAAACAACAAAATAAATAAATTTTCTAGGCATATTAAACTTGAAATTTAATTTAAAAGAATGAATAAATATCCTTATTTTTATTCTAGAGCCTACATTGCTCAGATTTTTATTTGAAAAGGGCTGTTAAAAATTTAAATATCCACCCAATTAGAATTTCAGAAGCACCTGGCCATTAAATTCCTAATTAGTTTCTATGAGATTTTGTAAATCCTACTACAGTTTTGTCTGCATCTCGAAGTATCTGAATATGTTTAGAAATCTCAACTAAACTACTGCTTGCATTCATCACAGAATAGAAAGGATAAAAACATTAAGTCTAAGTTTCTAATTAAAGTGTCAGAATGAGATATAACCAAAATATCATAAACTCTAGTAGCAAAGAATGCTCCTCTACCTAAACACTGTTGTTCCAAGTGTGTTTTTTTCCATCAGAGTCACAAATGCTGGCTCTTTGTGTGAATAAGCGTGATCGAGTTAAAGTACCTGCTGCCATCTTATTGCTGGTTATATGCAGTTTCCTGAGTGACCTGTGGGCTGCCAAAGTTTTTCTGTGATCCTGACAGAGCCTGTGATTGCTTGCTTCCCTGTAGAAAAAAATCTGGGGGCATAACAAAAGACTCCTTTGGTGCAATTTACAGAACAAAATATGTTTCCTGATACCAGCTAACAGATCTGTAGAAATGATGACATACCCACAGAGTGGGAGTGCAATATATAAAAGAAACTTTATACATTATCACTATTGGCTTCTTGCTACTGCTACATCAATTTTCTGAGCAGTCAACAGCTAGCTTTATTACATGTTAGAGAGATGATAAAACGTCTAAATGTTATAAATGTGACTTAAGAGAAAGAATAATTCATTATTTGAACTTGGCTTTATAAAAAATAAATATTATATTATCCCTTCTTAAAGTAATTAAAATTTTATGTTAATTTGCTGGATATTTTAATGTAGATCCCTGCTTTTATAAGTGTGATTTGTTTGTGCATTTTCAGTGCCAATCTGGAAGAGATTATATTTGCTTTCTTGAAAAATTTCAGGGTGTATTAGCCAGAATTCTCTTCAATGTTAATATGAGAATGATAAATTATGTCAATAACATTAGAGTTACTCATTCTACAGTGTTTTACAAGTATTTTTCTAAATCTTGGCAAATCTAAATGTCCATGGCTTTACTAGACTTCAAATCTCTCTTATTTGTTTAATAACTTAAGTACCGATGGATTAGCTTAAATTTTGTGCATCTTTGTACACTGGCAATGCATTTCCTCAGACAAAGTCACATCATATATTCTCTTCTGACAGAAAAATTTTAATAACCATAGCAGTAATCACAGAATTTAGATTTTAAACTGCAACTTTGTCATACCTGTCAGATCTGCAGTCATTCACTTCATTTGAAGTTCACTGAACAATTATGGTGAAAGTTAAGTTTACCTGAAGAAAAGAGTAGAAAAATCACCAAATGGTTTAAGCGGAAGTACATTTTGCCTACTACCAATCTGTTTCTCTCCTCTTGAGAATGCCTAGAGGTCTGATGTGTTCTTTATCATCAAAGCCTTGAGAAGTAGTATCACTGAAAGATGTGGGGCAGCTCTGCCACAGCCGTGAGCCTCATACTGGAATCATTTGATGTGACCTGTGAGCTGGCTGCTACTAGACCAGCTCCACACAGTTCTGCCTGCTGGCTGTACTGCCCACAAATATCCAAGAATACCAAAACTGTGTGATTGACTGCAGCTGGTAAACAGTTTAAGGGATTTCACTGTGTCTGTCAATTCCATTCTAGGTAGCTGGTCTGAAGATAACATCTACACAAATGTCTGGTCTATTTTGAATCATAAGATTGAAAAGATCCCATGCCAGCAAGTTCCATCTGTCAAATTTATATTTATTGGACCATGAAATTTGTCTAACATCTTGAGCTTTTTGCAGTCTATCTTCTCATGTTGAAATCAATCAGATTATTACTGACAAGACAAGCTGCTTCTACTGAAAAATTGACAGGGTTTAAGTAGCCTATTAAAATTAAAAGAATGTCCACTTATGAAGTAAATATCCCTACTTGCACAACTACTATATGCAATATGTGAAATATAGGAACGTTCTTATCTTCTTTACATGTTCTTGCAAATCCCTTTTTCTGAAGGTTATTCATGTGCAGAGTACACATGTGACTGGCTGGATCAGGATCTAATATCAAACAGTTAATATGGAGAAAAATCCATAGTTTTCTCTGCTTTGCTATATTGCAGCATAAACTGGAATAATTTTACAATATTCCTGCAAAAATACAAAGTATTACTTTTGGTATACATATACTTTTCCCTTGTGACATCATAGAGAAATGATTGTAAAATTTTATTACATTTTATCTGGATCATTAAGGATCAAACACAAACCAATAGTTTTAAGTTTCTTTATATAATTTTTTCCAAAATTGCAACTCATATGAAATGAAATAATATATTTCATTATTTGAAACCCCCTTCAAAAAATAAAAAAAAGGGAATGAGACACTATAAGCTGATATAATTCTAAAGGAATTCTAAATTTTCAATGAAGGCAAAATTCTCAAATTCAGAACCTTATTGAGATGTCCTCTCGAGCTTTTTCTCATTCATATTATATTAACTGAGAAGAAGAGACTACAACAGCATCCTTCTGAATATGTAAATTATTCTGAATTAATAAGCTTGAGCAGCTATATATTCTAGATTTAGCTGATAGAACTCAGCTCAGGCAATAAGACCAAATCAGATCTTAGCAATTTACATTTTTATAGTTCTTGCTAAAGCAATTCAGAATTGACTTTTACTGCCAAGAGGGGACATAAAATAGTATCTGAAAATTAACTTAGTACACTTCATGTACAACTTGCTTTTAAACACTAGTCTTTCTTAAAAATAATTTTAAAAATATAGAATATAAAATAACCACAATGGAAAAACAAACAAATAAAATAATCTCCTCTGCTCAATTGAGGATGAAGATAAGAAAAAGTTGCAATATTGCTGAGATGAAATCCACTGGTGGATATAAGGGGAAAAAATCAGCAACAGATAACAGACAGAGAATGAAAACCACAATGGACAAAGGAACAGAAATGTTCATATTTAAAATGAGTGTAGGATAATTGCTTTTCAAGCAATAGCAGCATTTCACCTCTTAGTGTCAGATTTTCTGGCACAGAGTGGAAGAATGAAAAATATTTATATTCCTAATAGGTGACATATCTTTTTTGCATATTTTTGCATAGCAAAGGCTTTTAAAGCCCTGTCTTGGAAAGCAAGGTCAGACTATATGTATTAGTTACACAGGTTTCATTATTTTGACAATTGCATTTCCATCTACTACAATGATTTCTGAAATGAAAACTTTAGATCAATATTGCAAATTGTGTAAATATGTTCAAGGCCAGGCAGGATGGAGCTTTGAGCAACATGATCTGGTGGAAGGTATCCCTATCCATTGCAGGGAGGCTGGAAGTAGATGATCCTTAAGGTCCCTTCCAATCCAAACCATTCAATGATTCTGTAATTAAGACTAAATAAATTCTCACTGCTCCATATTGCTTTGGTAGATGTAGAGTACAGGGCAGTCCAACAGCTGCTGGCATTCATATACACCCAACAAGGGTCTGTAAGTCGTCTCTAACAGACAAAATTTACAGGCCAAAATGTAGCCTTTCCTATCTAATGTGCTTATCCTACATGAGGATCCTGCATCTATCTTATATGAGGATAGACTGTAAATGGCTTTTTTATTTCAATCTCTTGAAAAATAATATTAGGTCTATGTAAGACTTTAATCTATCAGCTCCAGGGTATCTTTGGGATAGGACACATTTCCAAAAAGAGAAGGCTCATGTGATTTAGTGGCATGTTAAAAAAAGTTTTTAAATTTTCCAAAAAAGCTGGCCAGGTGATACACAGAAAGACAATACTCTCAAATTGTCTTCTTTAGAAAACAACTCAGCCACTTCCTGTGGAAGAAAGAAAGGAAAAGAAAGCTATCACCAAAACTAATTTCTATCATAGCTTAAAGATTATAAATCACATTTATCCTCACATAAGAGCATGGAAGTCTCACTGAAGCACTGTAGATTATAAAGATAGAATTGTAAGGAGACAGACATAGAAACACTTGCTTATCATGAACAAAGATGTTGATTTTTGTGCTAGGAAGAGGTTTCCTCCCCTACCCTTACACGTATCTAGAAAATCCAGGGTCATATATGCCAGTGATGAAGCTTCTTCAGCCCAAACACTTAACGCATCCTTCTAATTGGTAGAAAATTTGCAAATTCTAATGATTATTTAGCTTGTGGGTTTTTTGAGCAAAAACCCACCATGCCAGGTGTCTGCATGCACAGAACACAGCGGAGATTTATAACTACACTATCTTACCAGGCAAGAACAGAGCAAGTTGTTTATTCTTAGGATGATATTAACAAGATGAGAATACTCGTTTTTTATACATGAGAAGATATAAAATAAATAGCCATAAGCTTAAAGACCATAAGCCTTGTTAATATCTCCTGTGTGGCCTTCATTCTGCTGAGATTCTCTGGACACATCTCTACACCTCTAAGCAAGAGAACAAGTCAGCAATATTCATACTGAAGGCTATTGTGAAATAAAAACAAGAGTTTTGTAACTTGTTTACTGAAAATTCTTTTTTTCACAGAAGATCTGTTTTCAACTTCTATTTTTTCAATGTTTGTGTCAACTTCACCACAGAAAGGAGAGTTCAAGCACATGGGTATAGTGATATCAGTCAAACCACAAGGGAAATCTCAAAGCAGCTGGGATTTCAGGATTTTCCGACATTCTCGTAACTTTCACAATTTCATCCTGTGACCCAGCTGTCACACACACATCTGTGTGTTTACGTAACAAATAGACTTTAGCCTATAAACTTTATGTCTGCTATAAATCCTGTACAGGGTGCTTTCTGCAGCAGCACCTATGGCATCAAGGTGCTGCAGTGCAAGGCTTGGTGCTAGCAAGTACTCTGTGCTTCATAACACTCAGAGAGGCTGTACTGTGGACTTGATATTTTCTGAGCTTGAGAAGAGCTAGCTCTTCTCAAGGGAAACTTTTGAACTGCTTTCTTTTTCCCAAAACAACCTTGTGTAAACAATATTCCTTTCCCATAACAACAGGTGTTTGCCATTTCTGTTACTTAATGGGAGAGGTGTCAGCCCTATGGACCAATAACGTGTCTTAGCACAGCATGTTGTAAAAGGGCTGAATGAATTGTAAATAAAGCCTTCTGATTGCTACTGCCTTCTGACTGGAGTCAAGAATCTTTATTTCATGTCCCATTGCAACACTGTACGAAGGAAAAAAGATAAAATCATAGGCTGAACCATCCCAGTTTTGCCCAGGTATTTTCATAAACCAAGTTTCCTAAATCTCCAATCATTTTCACTGTTCTTTTCTGGATTTTTTGTGCTATACCCACATCTCTTTTTTAAATTTCATGCCCTAAACCAGACAGATATCTCTGGCTGTGATCAAAGAAAAGGCTTATGATGTAAATTACAAAAAAAAATATTCATTAGGATACAATGAATGCTTGTCTTGAATTGAAATCTACATGTAATAAAATAATGTAAACATTTAGTGTCATTGTGCTAACCAGAAAGTATGGGCATTTTACTGAAGAGTGTGAGAAATTTGACCACTAACCCATCAAAGAGAGATCTGTGCAGTTCAAATAATAGGAATTGGCAAATGTTTATGCAGTGACCCAAGCAGTGAATTTTGCAAAACAATAAATAGAAATAAAAGGAACAGACTCTGCAAACAAGCCTGGAGACCAAAAACCACCCCAGATCCATGGCCTATCACTGCTAAATATGCATCAGCACCCCAGTGCTCCACACTTGCAGCTCACATGTGATATAGGTGTTAAGGATTAACACTTTTATATAGGTAGAGATGAGTAGCAATAACATAAGTTAACTAACTGTTAATAACAGTTAATATTACTACTAATAATTTAAAAAATTAATAAACTCTTAGTATTGCTAATGAACTGTCAATTTAGTAAAGTTTGGTTTTAAAATTGGTTTAGATTTGTCAGACTTCTGAACAATGCAGTCAAAGCAATCTCAAATTCCCTGTTACTTTTATATATATGTTAATTTGCAATATAGTTAAGGCCTTATCAACAGCACAAAGAGTTTGTTTCACACATCCTATGGGTTACATACAAATGCAATAAGGATTGCTTCCTTTGCAGCATGAACTTCTTAAGAACCTGTTGGCACCCATCATGAATGTGCATAATTAACTATTTCTGTTTAGATGTGCTATCCTGAATATATTTTCCTGAATTTCAATAAGTTCTTGAAAGATAATTTCAGATAATTAATTGCAAGATGCCATTAACATGATGATTCTGAAGCAAGTACACCGATCCATCCAAAATATTTGAGTCTGTAATTTTTTGTAAACATTATTTTTATAAATACTGCAGAAGAAATCCTTAAAAAAGGTCAAACTACTTAATTTAGACTAATTTGCATACAAAAGTATACAAGACAAGAAGAAGTTTCAGAAGAACATGTACATCTCTTTGTTGCAAGTTTAGATCAACTGTAGGTAAAAATTAATGTTTTTATCGATTTAACATCCTAGCAGAATCTGCTGCCTTTACATGCTTTTAGAATACAGCTCCCAGTGTAGCTAGCTATAGCTATATCTGATTCCCAAAAACTCAAAACTTATATCCTAATGTATTTTCAGGGAAGCAATTACTCTAATGTCCATGGTTATTCTTCTGGATATTTTGGGTGACATTCTGCAAATACACTTTAGCTTAGTTTTGCAGATATGGCCCTCTTGTACCAGCCACCTCAGGATTCTCTGTTATACCACAACCTTGTCCAATTAATGTCTATTCCGGCCATTACAACAGTCAAATAATATATTACATTTTCTCATTCATTGATGTACATGTGCAGAATTTTCCTGTTGTTACGGGACAAAGTACTGTAGTGGAAATATTAATGAAGGAACAAAGAGCAATGCTAACTATATTCATATAGCACCACCTGCTAAAAAGTGCCACGGCCCTAGGAGATCAGAACAAAGCAGATATTTGCCTTTCATTCTTTCAGGAATTTGCACTGTGCCATCCTACTGTATAAAATTTTGCATGTTCACTATTTTTTTTCCATATCTTAGGAAATGCACTAATTCACACGAGTGTGCAAGCATACAGCTTTTATTTTTTTGCAGCAGATTGGCTGAGATTCTTACTGTTTATATTTGGTTTTTTATTTCAATGAGACTTAGAGGAATTTACAGCATTATGTTCAAGATTTGGCACAAGTATTACAAAACTTCTGCTGAAACAGTGAGACTAATGATGGCATAAAGGACTTGGCTTTTCAAAGCAACATGACTTTCCTGCACTTTGCTAGAAATCTAACACTTAAGAATTGAAAAATTGGTGTTTAAAGAGCTAGGAACACTCACACTTATTCAGCATAGATGTTGCATCATTTGTCATGATCAGACTCTCATAGTTAATACATGAGTGATGTTCTGCAAATATGTTTTGCCTTTCAATGTAATTTCCGTGAAAGCAGAAAGAAAAAAATCTGTCATACTGCTTGCTCCTAGTTCCTTGATAGGATAGTATCATGGGTTTAGTGCTTCTGTGCCAATTTAAAAAGTACTTTTTCACTTAGCAATTGAAATGTGAAGTAATGATCCTATTATTTAATGAGGATAGTCAGGCACAGAAGAAGGTGGAGTATTTGCTGCATTCACCTACCAGCCCCAGTGTCATTATTGTTATTAAATACTCATACTATTTTTCAGAATAACCACTGCAATGGGACCAGAGGTCCAAAATGTAATATCTTGTCAGAGATATCTGTGACTTCCACATCTGTCAGCTAACAGAGCTGTTTTAATAAAACACAGTGTCTCAAAAGAAGTGTGTGGCTTACTTTTCAGTCCCTTAGTGACAACAGAACTAATGGAAACTACCCAAATATCTCTGAAATCTCAGCATCAATTTAGTGTGAAATATGGCAAAAATTCCTGTTGTTGCCTGAAAAGGAGCAATGCTTGCACGAATTTATATGGGTAGAAAAAACGATAAACTATTTGGAAGGTTCATTTAGCCCTTTCTTCCTGTACTTGCAAAAGAAAAGACAAGTTTAGGGAGTGCTATCATCTATTAAAAAAAATTGGATGTTTCCAATACTCTTCTGTTTCTAATGCAAGAACACTGTGCAAATTCTATACTCATTTCCATATCAAAACGATGGCTGGATAGAAGGCCATGCCTTTTAAATAAGACATACACTTAAAAATTTATTTTGGAAATCTGACAACTTTAATTGAAGGGTTTATTTTTAAAAATCTTAAGTGACATGCACAGTGTCCATTGTAACCAGAAATGTAATTATCTCACACATACCAATTCAATTGTAGCTGACACAAGTAACAACATGAAATATATTTATTAAATATGCACTTCAAAATTTGAAAACCACACCCAATATATTACATAGTAATACCATAGGTCAGGTTTCTTGCAAGATCATTCCTTTTAGTGAAATTTAAAGATTTGATTTATTTCCCTTAGCAATAGATGGATAATATACCAAGATTTAGGATTGTTTGTTTTCCCTATATTTTCTTTTGACTCTGCAGGAGCTCCCTGAATCAATAAATAATAATAATAATAATAATAATAATAATAATAA
>VXBN01008492.1:433891-445929 GCA_013397395.1 Sinosuthora webbiana
TTTTTTTTCCCAAAGAACATCTAGTACTCTGTTTATTCAATGTGTGATTGAAGTTTCTTTGGCCATATCTCAGAAAGATGACTAAGAAAGAAAAGTGCAGTATGAGAGGTATGCACAGAGAATAAATTGTTTTCCCCTGCAACCTGAATGACTGTCCGACTCTGCAATCTGCCTGGAGGTTTGTGACCTCATGTTCTTCTCTCTTCCCACTTACCTAGCACAGCAAGTTTCTTGCTTCTTTGATTAAGGAATGAACAAAGACTTCACACAATGCCAACAGAAAGACTGGAAAAAAAAATCACGGAAAAATAGATCAGCAGAGACCAGAAATATTCAGAACACCTGTGCCCTGTATCATTCTTCCATCCTACAGTTGTTCAGGAGAAGAGGCCTGCAATATTTGCCAGAGTTTTGAGGAATCTGGCATTGGCACTGATTTCAGATCAGAAGGCAAAGTCCACATGCATACATCTAAATTAAAAGTTATATAAAATGTGCAAGATAGACTTGAAAAATTGGTTTTGTGCAATAAAGTAGATTTTATTTTTATACATAATTAGCACCAGTAGTTGGATGAAACTGCAGAGTACGAATTAGTTTTATCATGGTGAGAGCTAATCAGACTTTTTTTCTGTGCCACCATGAAGCCAGTCAGAATTTTTAATTTTCACTGAGCTGTTGATTTTCTCTGATGCATAAAACAAGCCAACACTGACATTAACAACATTAAAAGATCCATAATGGTTAAGCTGAGGAGTTACTAAGTGCACTACTTAGTGCATTCTGATTAACCAGGTAAGAAAACTCTTTTTGTCAAAAGCCATTTTTCTTCATCTGAATTAAAAAGTTATACCCTTGTAATGAAGGATTATATTAATGAAAGTTAAAAGAGGGACAACTACTGTCCTTCAAAGAAAGAAACAGCAACAGAAATTGGAATTTCACATTTAATCAATTGCAAGTGTGCAAATGCTTTTGTTGTTCTCTTAAGGTCATTTCAATACAAATCAGAAACCAGGTTTGCAAGCTTCACTTAGATGATATAAGGCATGCAAAAGCAGCTGATCTTAAACTTTAGCATCACTGTCCTTAAAGAGCAGCAGGTTGAGATATGGATATGTAAAAGAAAAGAATTTTGCAAGGTCTGCATTTTTCTTCCTTGCTCTAGTAACACCCTGGTTCCCATATAATTGCCTAGAGCTAAGGCAACAGCTTTCCTTGGTTCCAGGTTTCAGAAGGCCGCATCTTGGAATACTATGTTAAACAGAAACAATTTTTGATGTCAAGACTATGGTTAAAATTGGTTTTCATACATACATGCTTTATGATACATTTCTAGATCTTCTAAATAAATGCAGGTACAATTTATGATTGATTTGTTATTTCTGTTGGATTATGATTACACCAGTTACTGCATGTCAGAGAATTTCTGTTTGCTGGCTAAATCAGTTGTTTGAGCTGCATCAGCTGAAAGAAGCTGGAGTGCAAAAAGTCCGATGCTTTTGACTCAACTCCTTGCTTTCAGATGGACTTAGTCTTTAACTACCCTTCACAAACCTGTCAAATACTAGGCAAGGAGATTTACAGCCTTAGAAATACATTTGCTCAACTATGCATTGTCAGAGCTGACAAGTAACTTAGGATTTCTTTTTTTCCTATATTCCATTTGTGGGGTTGCAAGATTTAGTTTCAATACATATTATTAGTATAGTGTAAGTTTTAGTTTCCCTAGATGGGCCCCTTCCCTCGGAATTCTTTCTTATCTCAAGTTGATAACGGTTCCTGTGCCATCCCTGAGTTTTGCCTAGAGACGGTTTCTCATTAGCTCCTTCACCCGGATGATTTGTAACTAGCTTTTCGAAGGTAGCCCCTTCTCTCTCTGTCCATCACTGAATTTGTTATCTCTACGGTCCAAAAACCTCAAGGAATCCTATCCTGTGGTTGGCAGAAGCCTAGAGACCCCTCCCAAGTCTATTTGGGATTTGTTAGTAATGTAGTAATTTAGTTGGCATTTATGAAGTTACTTTGTTTTATTGGCTCCTGATCTTTGTATCCTCCTCTCTTTGTTTGTACTGGATAAAACCCCCCATTGCCCGAGGTGAGGTGTCTCTCCTGGAGCATGGACTGAGGTGAGGGGTTCCCCTGTGTCCCCCAAATAAACCTTTGTTCCCTCCCTGCCCTTGAGAGTCCTCTCTTTCATTCACACCACGGCCATGGCAACGAAGAATGAGGTGCTGCTGAGCCAAGGATCCACACTCTGGTTCTGTTGAGGCGTGCCAAGCTGCCGGGGAGCCCAGCTGAGGGTTGGCCGGGCTCAAGAGGGTACGCACCGTAACACCATTTTAGACGTTTACTATATGATGATATAAACCTCTTTTATTCTGTTTCACACAAATAAATACTTTTGGTGGCCTAGCTTAGAATCCCACTGGCACATATTTTGCTGAGTTATTGTAACTTATGTTACATTATTCCCAAATCACACATCACAAGATTATGGCCAAAGTTTAGCCTTAAAAGCAGATGAGCACAGACTGCAAAAATTTATGACAAGAGTCCTTGTTGGTATTGGTCAAATGAATCATATTCAAAAGCCAATAGTTTGTTGCTTATGGGCTATGCTGCTTCCATGATGGGATTAGTAAATTGATAAATAAATTACCTCTTGGTGGATTGTGATGTGGCCTCAAATTCACCCCAGAATTCTCTGCATCCCCCTCCCAGCTGCCCAGGAGGATGGGGAATGGGGGTTGGGGTCAGTTCACCACATGATGTCTCTGCTGCTCCTTCTTTCCCAGGGGGATGACTCCTCACACTTCCCCTGTTCCATTGTGGGGTCCCTCCCATGGGAGACAGTCCTCCACGATCTTCTATGTTAGCCCTTTCTCCGATGTTAGCCCTTCCTATAGGCCATGGTTCCTCATTAACTGCTCCAGTGTAGGTCCCTTCCACAGGGTGCAGTCCTTCAGGGACAGACTGCTCCAGTGTGGGTCCACCACAGGATCACTAGTCCCGACAGTGTGGCTCCCTACGCCATGAGGCCACAGATCCTGCCAAGAGCCTGGTTTGGCATGGGCTTAGCACAGCATCACAGATTCCTTTGGGTATCCCTCTGCTCTGGCATGGGGTCCTCCGCAGGGTGCAGGTGGATCTCTGGTCCACTATGGACCTCCATGGGCTGCAGGAGCACAGCTGCCTCACCATGGTCTACATCAAGGCCTGCAGGGGAATCTCTTCCCCAGATCCCAGAGCACTTCATGCCCCTCCTTCATTGATCTGCAGAGTTGTTGCTCCCACATATTCTCACTTGTCTCATCTTTGGCTGCAATTTTCTCCTGTGCTGTGAATTCCTTCCTCTTAACTATGTTATTCCAGATGTGCTACCACTGCCATGATGGGCTCAGCCTTGGCCAGCAGTGGGTCTCTTGGAGCTGTCTGACATTGACTCCATCACAGCCTGAGGAAGCTTCAGGCAGCTTCTCACAGAAGGCACTCCTGTAGCCCCCATCCCCAATGCCAAAATCTGGCTACAAAAGCCCAATTCACAAATGAAAATAATGACAGACATATTCTGTCATCTTCTTTGTGTGGGATCAGTTAACTTAAAGCTTTTGCATTTCAAACCCCTTTTCCTGTTAAATTTAAGATGGCTGGAGAATGTTCAGGATAAAATCTATATCTGTGTTTTATCATTTAATATCTATTATACTTTTATTTGTATCTTTCATCATAGAAAAGGGCAGGGAAGAGAAAAATGGTAAAAGGATTATGCAAGAGTCATGATTATAAGGAAATGAATCTGGGTTTCCTCACTGATTCACAATTTCTCTGACTTATCATTTCAGTGGATTAACTACTCAAATAGAGTTGAATGATAAACTCAGTCTAATATTAATTGCAGAACACATTATTTTGTAATTTTTCTGCATTTCAGTCTTTTACAGTTCTTTGTCCCAAAATAGGCCTACTTCATTTTCCTTGTTTACGAGAATATGAACAAGGCTGTGGAAACTATAAATAACAGTAACAACGGTGGGTAGATGAAGTGTCTCGATCCATCTTGCAAACAATCTCCAATGTCAAATTTCTTGAAGGAATTAGACTACAGTCTAAACACAGGCTTCACTGTCTTTGAATCTAGAATTTGAAAACACAGAAAAGTGATTGCTATAATTCTCTTCAAATGTCTGTCATGTTATTTTCTCATATATCAGTGAAATTAATGTCAGCCTATGATTTAAAATCCATGCAACCTTTGAGTCAAATAAAAACTTTAAATTCTTTTCATGAACACATAACTTCTACCATATGTATTTTTAAAAGGACACATTGGATATAAATTTACTACAGCTTAAAGTACTGCAAAAGATGAGTAGTCCATATGGATACTGACTTACACATATCACTTTCAACAGCTAAGTGCACTTCAATATCATCAAAAGTCACATCAGAGTGCTATTTCAAGCACTCTGTTTTCCCCCTAGCAGAACATCTCACTTCATGGTACAGCTCAGGAGTGTTTTTTATTTAAGATCTAGCAAGTCCCTGTGATGACCTAGTTCTGACAAGTTACCTGAGTTACTGAACTGACCTGTTGACAAGGCCAGAAAATGAGATGCACAAGCTTAGGTCAGTGTTCTCATGTTCCACACACTGTTCAAAAGGTCTCATAAGACTCACATGAATATGTCTTGGACATAGTACAACTGAAAAATAAACAGATCAAAGAAGGAACAGAGACAAAAATTGAATACTTTATTTGTGGTCTCTTTAGGAGGAATGCATTACCTACAGCCACTATTCCGCAGCTTCATTCAGCTTCATCCAGGCCATGTAACAATACAACTTCAGAAAAGGGGAAAGATGTTTTCATAATATTCTAGTAGCTGTGGATATTGCTCTTTTTTTTTTTTTTCAATTAATCCTGCCTCCTAACTCTTGGTTTCCTTCAGAAACACCTCTAGAAACTAGTAAAGGTTTCTTGCTAGTAAGACTTTTTTACTGAAAGTTTAGACAATATTTCAGTAGCTGTTTTGTTGTTTTATAGCAGAAGAAAATGGTTTTATTGAAGAAAATATTTTTGTTAGGCAGATAAGTGACAGAATTTTGTAAGTTGTAAATTCCACAAGTCATCTTGGTTGAGATCCAGATAGCTCAAGGCCCACAGAAGCAGTTTACTGGGTTTAAATAATGATGGTTTTCACTGGAATAGGGTTGACTTTCTGCACAACAGCTTGTATGTATAAACAGGCTGTGCTTTGGATCTGTGCTAGAAACAATGTTGATGATTCAGGCTGGGGGTGCACAAGTAGCTTGGAGGGGACACAGTTGGGACAGCTGACCCCAAATAACGGAGATATTCCAAACCATATGACATCACGCTCAGTATATAAAAGGGAGGCAGGAAGGAGGAGGAAGGGGATGTTTGGAGTTATGATCTTTGTCTTCCCAAGTCACCATTGTGTGTGATGGGGCCCTGCTGCCCTGGGAATGGCTGAGTACCTGCCTGCTCATGGGAAGTGGTGAACGAATTCCTTAGTTTGCTTTGCTTTATTCGCATGCATGGTTTTACTTTACCAGTTCAACTGTTAAACTTTACCTTCGGCCATGAGTTTTCCTCTTTTATCCTTCTGATTCTGTCTCCTGTCCTAATGTAGAGAGAGTGAGGTTGTGTGGTGCTGAGTTGCTGGCTGGACTTAAATAATGGCAAATAGGTATCAACAAAAAACTCATACAGTCCTTTTTTACATGTTTACATTTTTCACATTGTTTTCATTATTTGCTTTAATTGTTTATATTGAAAAATAATGTTTCTCAATGTTCAGCAAAAACTGAAATAAGAGGAAATATAATTGCAATGATTTAACCTAATAAATGATTTCTACTACACCTTGGGTTACAGGCTTTTTTCAATTCTATTTTCAGTTTTTTAACTTGTGTGCTTTCCCTCAAAAGAAGAGTTAAAAAGTATGCAATTAAGTAAAACAATAGTCTAATCATATCTTGGTTTGGCATCAGAAACAAGATGCTTCAGTGTACAGATAAGCTGCACAATTTTGACATAAGCTATTACTGGTAGGTGGTGCAACTGGGACCAATGGGCCCTGAGAAAACTGAGATTTAGATATTGGAGGAACCCCAATGTGCTGAATGACATCCCATGACCAGGGGGAACTGCCCTTGATGTCAATTGAATAAAGTCCTCTTAAGAGGAATTGTCTCTAGGTAGGCACACAAGAAGAGACACTCCCAGTACCAAGCCATTATTTTTATATGGTGCTCATGGGTTCATCCACAAGCTTGTTGAAGATGTTCCCTGCTGTAGGCTTCTTAAGGGAAAGTCCAGTCATGGGCTTGTGGTTTCATTCATGTGTGTCTGTTTCATATAAGCAACCATATCAGTGGGCTTGTAATGTGAGCCAGACAAATGACCAAGCAAGCCTCTGGCCTGTGAGCAGAGCTGACTCACTGTAAAGTCCAAAAAAGCCAGCAGCTAGGTTAGTATAAATCTGGTTATTCGACTGAGAACAAAGGTAGAGATAAGTGCCATGATCCTTTGCATGCTCTTTCTCACCATCTTCAGTCCCCAAAAGATCAGAATCTTGACAAAAGGTGAAGCCATTTAGTAGCAAACACATGGGATTTCTGCAAAATACATTATGTAGGACCATTAAGAGGGTTTTCAGTTTTGTATTGCTAGTTCACTTTTTGTTGGCATTTTCCTGATGGGAGTTAAGCATACCTCTCAAATATCAACAAATCATGGACAATAGCCTTGGAACATGTAATAATGGAGATGAAGATGTGATGCAGCACCATGCAGCACACACATATGTTAGCTCAAATATTATCATCTGGCATACCTCTAAAGTCACTTCTTACCTCCTGTAGCCACAGGTATGAAAGATGCATTTCCTTCAGTTGGATAGGTCCTCTGCTGTAAATGAATAACTAAATTATACCAAGCAACTCCAGAACACAAATGATTAAAACATGCAGGAATAATTCTGTTTGTTAAATGTATCTCTTTTGAATGCTTTTTGTATTACTGGTTTCATGCAAGTACACAGAATAATTCTTCTGCAGGGATTTTGTCTACTTGTCACTAAACTGCTGTTATTAGAACAGGAGACCTGACCATGGTACCCCATGTATTCTTATTTTTGTTAATTGAATATTCACAAATTGTACTGGGCAACAGGCCCTGGGCAGCACTCCTTGAGCAAAGGGGTTGGACAGGATGATCTCCAGAAGCACTTTCCAACCTCAGGCATTCTGTGAAAGTCCAGTGTCTTTCCATGCTGAGATGTGTGCAGCCTGTCGGCTACAGAGGTATTCTTTCCCACAAGTGCAAGGTTATTTTGTCAAGTGCTTTCTAAGAGCAGACATTCTTTTGTATACCCTCTCTACAGCTCTTCACTCTCTAGGAACAAATTGCTTTTCTTCTGTCCTGCTCACAGAGAAAGAAAATTCCTCTTTTGATTCTGCTTGTGCCATTTCACAGTGTCTTGTCAATGGCACAAATTGCCCAGCCTTTCTTTCTCCCCTTCATGGCAGTCCTCAAGGTCTTTGAAATCCTTTTTTCTTACCAAAGTAGTATGGCAAACACTGTCAGTAATGCAACAGCCTCTGAACTCTCTTTTCATTTCCCAAGCATGTTCAGCAATTCATACCTATTACAGCAAAGGAAGGCTTGCCATTTCCACTGCTGGCAGCATTAATTTAAAAAAAAGGTTCCAGAAAACATTCGGTTCTCTCCACGTACTTTTTTTCTCCTTGAAACTCTGGTTAAAGTTTTGTTCCATTTAATTGTTTTGACTCAATTTTATGTCTTTTTAAGCCTAGCTTCACTCTTGGTACAAGGCAGATGCTATTATAAAGAGAAGATGAGAAGGATGTTAATAAAAATGTCAGATTCCTGCTGTTGTCACGGGACAGCAGTTTTTGTCCATGTGCCCCATGGGATGAATCTTGGCTGTAGGCACTACTGCTGAGAAGGTAA
Source organism: Sinosuthora webbiana (assembly GCA_013397395.1). Classification (NCBI taxonomy): domain Eukaryota; kingdom Metazoa; phylum Chordata; class Aves; order Passeriformes; family Sylviidae; genus Sinosuthora; species Sinosuthora webbiana. The sequence continues at coordinate 441,894 of VXBN01008492.1, forward strand.
AGTACACTGTGAGGTGGTGTGCTGCAGCAATGCCCAGCTCTGTGGTAATCAAAGGCACATACACTGAAGAGGCACTGGCAATAGACACAACTCTCTGCTGCCCACAGAGCCAAGTGAAATGTTTGACAGAGAGCAATAGATGTGGCAAAACTTCTTGGTCTGGTTTTGAAAGGGAAAATTGAAATCACACTTCCATAAACTTGAGATATAAATCAAAAAAGGGATATTATTGTGTACTGGAGAAATTCTTTCTGCCCAGAATTCCTTTGGCTAAGGATTGGAGATGATTCTTAAAATGGCACTGTCTGGAAGGGGCCTGAAGGAAAATTATTATTATTATTATTATTATTAATAATAATAATAAATTTTGTTGTTGTTGAAATGTGCTTGTCTTCCATTAATTTTCAGGTGTTAGCTTTAAATTGATTCTTAAAAAAACCAAATACAATTAAAAAGAGAAAGGGAGAAAAAAAAAATTGAAATCCTAAGGGTCATTGCAACAAAAGCAGAGGTCATCTTTGCATTAACTGTAGGACTAAACCCAAGGATTTCTGTCCCTGCATTTGATTTACTATATAATGCTAGGCAGGTTATTTAACTGTGTTTTAGTTTCCCCACTTTTGAGGTAAATTTAGTGGAAATTTGTGAAGTATAATATATTTCTCCATAATTTTGAGATTTTTGGAAATAACAGGCTATTGCACTGAAGTAGGTTCTTATGGAACATCACACAAAATCCAAATGCAACACTGGCAGTCATATGTAGCCCTGATTCTGTGCCTGAGGTGTTTTCGTTTTCTGAAATTCTTTTCCCAGGGTATTTTCTGTAAACAGGAGCGATGTTTTTGTAACTGTACCTATGTTATTCATTCCTTTCCCTAGGAGGGACTTCTTGATGTTCCTCTGGTCTGACCAATGTGATTGAAGAAGTTTGTCTTTGTGTCACCAATCAAATTGGTCTGTGCAAAATAGTATAGAAGGGAGACACATCCTAAAAATAGAGGAGTCATTTTCAGCCTTCTGAAGCTTGGAGTCTGTGTCGTTGTGATGTAAAACAGCATCAGTCATATCCTTTGGGCTGTGTGTTTTGGTTTTTTTATTATCTAACCAAGTCAGTTCACATGCTTATGGTAAGAGTGTTACCTTCTAGATCTTGGATTTTTAACTTGATCACAAAGGAAAAGGAACATTTGAGGAAAAAACTTAGGTAGAAATTTAATTTAGGGAAATATGTCTTACTGTTGAAATCAATGTGTCTTTCTGTGGGTTTATGCTCAACGGTGTAAAATATTATGTAGGATGTGGGTCTAAAAGAAAACTTTGCAACTCAAAAAATTCAATCCCTTCTGTCACTCAGCATTGACAGTGGGTGAATTAATATCAGTCAATGCCTAACTGGGCTCAGAACATCATGTGCATGAACTGTTGCCACATGCTGGTGGAAACAAGGCCAAGAGTTTAAGCCAAGAAAAAGCCTTTTGAAAGCTCTTGGCTAGCTCTCAGTTCCATCCATTGACAACTACTAGTTTTGTGTTATAAACATAGATATTTGCCAAAGCAGAGACTGTTGGTGTTGCATAGAACCTTTAAACAACAAGCAGAGGCAAGATCTTTCAAAGTCGCTGGGTAAGCAGCAGCAGCTGTTACCATCTGCAAACTGACACAAAGTCAGGTCTATCTTGCAGCCTCAAAAGGACAAGTAGTCAAAAATCATTGCCTTAGCAATTTTCCACTAGGGATCATGTTTCCATAAATTTGCCATCAAGAGAGTTGTATTTCTCAGCCACCTAAAACTGCCTGTTTGTGGCATGCTTGAGGGGAGAGCGTGGCCATCCTGGCTAAACTGGGTATCTCAGTCTGTCCAAAGCCTAAGCGCCAGCAGGACAACGAAGCCTGATCTCCTCAGTGCACAGTGAATGAGAGACTTAACAATGCAGCTTTAGATTCATCAAAACGTTGACTGCTGCTTCATTTCAAAATACCTGGAGGATGAGATGGGGCTGATCTGCACCTCTGCTATTTGTTTGTGTGGTGGCAAATGACCTGGAACAGGAGCCCCTGTTCTGGGGACTTCATGTGATCAAGGGGTATGAACTGTACAGCAGACTTCCCAGAGAGTCCAACAACTTTTGTGCAAGATTTTTGTGGGGTTCCTTTCACTTCCATATACAGGTTCAATGAGAGATCAAAGAGAAAAAAATATGTCTTGCACGTTGAGACTTTTCCCTGGCTTCAGAGAAAATCACAAGTTTTAGCTCTTCATCACAAGATTTAGTGCTTGGTCTATTCTAGTACCGTACACTCTGTATCCCACACTTGTGCAAAGTGCAAAATTATAAAACCAGTAAAAGTCACACAATCACTATTTTAGCCTACCAGTCACCCACACATTTTGAAAGAAATGCCTTGAAGAGAGGATTAAGACCTTTAAATCTTGAGTGGAGAAAATTACCTGCTCAGAGCATTTTATAAATCTCTGAAACCCTAGAAAATGAAAAGGAAGGATTTAAAATATTTTTCCTCTATGTATTTAGCTGGCAAGGCTGGCAAAATAAGGTTATGTTTAGTTGAAGTCCAACCACTAAATCAGTAAAAGTTCTCTATTCTGGAGACATTGTTCTGTATTCTGTATTTAAGAAACATCATATTCATTTAGGCTTACAGTTGGCAAGTTAAGCTGTGTGAATGTGCCTTAAAAAGAGTATTCCCAAAGATGGTTATGTCTGTGCCCAAGATCCATGTTCCAACCTTTGTATCTGTAAGAGACCCAGTCATCCCACCATGAGCCATAACTTAAATTCTTTTTGTAGGTTGACTACTAAGCCCACTTTGAATTTTCTCATGTTTTCACCTTTCATTTACTGCAATGAACCATAGATATTAGCTAAAGGAATCTAAGATCTTTCTCTGAAGCCCTACACAATCCTGTCTAGCAGGAGACATCAATGAGAACAGTCTAGCCTTTTTGTGTGGGCTGATATACTTTTCACCCCATTTCCAGGAATTTCTAAATATTGCAGAACACTAATGATGAAAACAGAACAGAAGAAATATGCAACATCACCTGAAAGGTTGAATAAATCCCTACACGTCATCAACCAGATAAACTTATTCATTATAAAAAAAGTATCTTGATAGTGAACATGGAGATGAATCTGCATTTAGGCAATTTATTAAAATTTAATTAATTATCTAAAATGCTCTTAGGTATTACTTTATAATTTTCCATCTACAGAGTTGAAAACTCAATTACTACTGCAAAAAAAAGAGTGAAGTATTTAATAATATACACTTTTATATTTATATATTGATCAATTTTTATATAAATAATCAGACAAATATATTAATAACAGCAAGAAATAGTGGATTTATTCTTTTAAGACTAAAAGGTATTGGCAATATTCCCAATACTAAGGCACCTCTTTAGTAACTGAGAGAAACTGTGAGAAGTGCAGAGCCAACACAGTGATTTCCATTCCAGGGCAGTGTTATTCCCCCCAGTACAGACTTCTTTCCTAAATGATTTGGTTTCTGTATTTTCTTTGGGAAACTTGCACAGCTGGTAATGCAAGAGAAGACCTCACATACCTTATTTTGAAATTCCTTTTACAATTTTACTATGCAGCTTTTTACACAGACCTGTTATCTATTCATACCACTGAAATAGCATTGGCCCCACTGTATACTCTTTCATCACCTTCAGCCAAATATTATACTTTTAAATAAATGAGCTTTTGTGCCCTAACCTAGTTCACCTTGCATGTGGTTTCAATCTCTGCATTTTGGGACATGAACAATTTCTATATATACAAGGTTTAAAAGCAAGTGTATAGTGAAGTGTTTGCTAAATTGAAGATTTGGTAATTTTTATAAAGCTACAGAATTGCTGCTAGGTAAGTACTGACAAATGTTTTCATTTATTATGTTCTCTGACCTTTCTTATTACTTTTCTCCAAAGTTCTCTCACATTATAACTAATATTATATTATTATATTATTATATTATTATATTATTATATTATTATATTATTATATTA
>VXBN01008492.1:445944-464107 GCA_013397395.1 Sinosuthora webbiana
ATATAAAGGTGAAGTTTAGTTTTAAATGAAGAAAGATATCTAAGTTTGATTTCATTAAAACTGAATGAAAAGGTGTTTTGCCTCCAATGCTGACAGGAAGCTTAAATGCACCTTGTAAAAATTTAGAGAGGTAATGAGGGATTTTGAAAAAAACGCTATGTATTTGTCTTGAAATAAAAATGCTGAAATGTCATTAACTTTTTTTTTCTGTATTGCATTGCTATATTTTTACTTTTTATAGTTTATGTTCTTTTTTTTCCATTCCATGGATTTTCATTGGGGTTTGTTTAGTTGGTTGGTTGGTTTGATTTCTTTCCATTGCAATAAATGGTATGTTCCTTAAAGTAGTCTCTCTTAAATCATAAAATTTGACTTTTTTAACACCTCTTCCTAAAACAAGCTTTGAGATTTTTTTGCTTTCTTGCATGGAGTCACTTTTTCTTTCCACATAGAGCTTCAAATTATTGTCATCTTTTTTTCTTCTTTGTTCTAAAAGAAAGTCTGTTAGCTATGTGCTAACTAGTAATGCTATTGCAAGCTTCTCCTCTCTTTTCTTCTAAATTTACACTTATATTTCTAGATTTATTTTAATTTTTAAGTCACTCTTTTTTTACCTCTTTCTGAAACATACTCTGCTGAACTACCTCTGGTGGCCTTGGTACGACGACTTATTTTCTGACCTTGCTAGGCTTGCCTGGTTTAATTTACTTCTCTGCTACAAATGGGGTAGAAATTGGAAGACGGGTTGATGAGTTTTTTACAGGGTGAATGAAAAATAGTTATTGTATAAGGACAATGAAGATTTGTTTTGTCTTTTGAAAGTATTAGTGAAAAAGAAAAAAAAACCTCAACAAATTGGATGTAATTGTCAAATACATCCAGTGTTTGCCACAAATCCCTATGCAGTCCATGAATGCCTAATATTTACAAGCACAAAGTTTTCACAGAACAGCACTGTTATTTTAGATTTTTTCCTTCTGCTGTAATAAACTAATTATAATCAAATTAATGTACTCTGTAACTTGAATAGTGCTGATGCATTACAAATGAAGAACAGTGGCAGAAAACAGTGGTTTGCAACATTAGCGTGCCGGGGCGTTAAGCACCATGTTCTCTCACCATTCACAGCCTCATAACTAGAGATTTATTTTGATCCTTTTGTGTCCTTTACAAAACCATGACTTCAGAGTAAGTTATGATCTTGAAAAAACACCAGTAGTTATGGATTGCTGCTCAACTTGTCAAAACAACTGAAGGCAAATGAAGCTTAACCATGGTGAAATATTGGTCTGCTTCTTCACAGTACAAGCCTATATATAACCACAGATGAAAAGTGGAAAATGATAATTGAATGTCAGAGTTTTGTGCTGTTATACAAAGTTCAGAGATGGTGTCTCCAACACAGGCTTCAATATCTTTAGCAGGCCAGGACCTTGATAAATGCCTTATCAAGATACTCTGTACTTTTCAACCATCGTTTAATCAGGAGAAGAGATCTCAATACAGGTTTCTGTGTCTGAAACTTGAATTGATAAAGTCGTTGTGCCATCACTTAACCAAGACCTGCTTTAAGTTGGCTCTACAATCAGTTCAATTCTGCTGCTACTACTTTATGCTTCAACTCTTTTGGATTCACAAATTCACAGATGTTTCTTCACCTATTATAATATCTGGAGTATACTTAAAGAATATTCTTGGAATATGAATTCCACAGAGCTTGGTCATAACCTACAGTGACATAATAAAGCATTGTTTAGTATAAATTTGTAGCATTATCTCCTCTCTGATAAATTCTGGATAAAAGACATTTCCCCAGGAATGTATCAATGGTTATTTGTGGCTAATATCGCAGTAAAAAAAAAATTACTGTACTGGAATTCAAATTTTACTGTACTGGAATTCAAACTTATCCTTACCTGATATGTTTAAGATGTGAAAAATATTTCTTGAGGGCAATAAGGGCTAGAAGCCCTCAAATTACTTGAGACTAATGTGTCTCACACTTGGAGTCAGTCCAAGTTAAATTCTCCAGCACTTCTCACAGCTGTGACTCTGTCTGTGAATGTCAAGCAGATCTTTTACATATTCCATATTTTATTTTATGTATTCCACTTTTTGTTCCGTAAGAGCATTTCACACCTTAATGAAAACAGCATGCCAATTAACAAGCTAGTATCACATTTTCTTAATTAAGTCTCAAAAAAATAAAAAGGAAAGTGAGCTCTGCTAAGATTGTTTTGACAGCACTGTCTATCCTGATCTACTAGATGAAGATAATATATTCCAGGTGACTGAAACAGAAAAAAGTTAATAAATTCTTTCAAATATATTAAAGAAGTTTATTCCTTCACTGTTTTACAGCTTACCGCCTTGCATCTCTTATCTTGCAGACAGATTTCAGAGGGGGAGACAAACATTTAAAAGCTTTACTAAGCATGCTAAAGATCTCTATGAGAAAATAGCTGAAGTGAGAAGGTGTTTGGAGGGAAAGAACAGCCACCTTTTGGACTCAAAGACCATGATGGGGCTGAAACCTTATCAAAGTTCAATCCTACCAGCTACAGAAACAGTATCCCACCGTACAGTGAGTCTTAGATCATTTCACACTTGTCTGTGTAGCTCATACGCAAAAAAGCAATAATAAATATTGATTCAGTGAAACTAGTGCCTCCACATTTAAAAATATGTAAAGTTGAACTCTATTAGAAAAAGTCATGCTCTTTGAATGCTCCATGGTGTAAAACTATAGTTTCCAGAATATAAGACACCTTTTGAAACCACCCTACATTCCTCCATGCACATACTTTTCTTGCACAGGGTACATTCTCAACTTAGGAGAGAGGATAAAGGGGGAGGAAGATGATGTTTTGTCCTTTCATATTAATGAAGAATCAGAAAACCAGAGAAAAACCAGAGTTGCAGCTGTTCTGCAAATAGTGCAGAACCATAACCCTCATATATGCTGGAGGATGCTGTCATCAGCAGTTGCACAGACTCAAAGCATCATCTTTTTTTGCTACTGCAAGCCAACTGTAGACACCAAATTTCCAACAGTTTCTTGTGCCAAATCAAGAAAATGTCTAAGACAGAGTGATTATGTAAACAAGTTGTTGTTTACTTGTTTGCTGTTGACTCCTCTGGTAGTAAGGAATTTAATACTGCTCTGAAATGACGGTGTAGCAATCCAACAGAAATGCAACCAGTCACAGCAAAGAGCAGCATTACGCAAGCTTGGGTTGAAGTTGCAGTGTTTAACCACGGAACATCAACGTTATTGTCCATTATACTGATATGTGATGGCCTGAATATTCAGGAGGTATTTTCCACTGATTTCAGGAAAGTCAGGATTTTAGCCTAGACCTGTAGCTTCACACAAAGCAATTCTCTCTTTAAAGGTACAACATATCTCAAAGAAAGTGATGTTAGCTCACAGAAAAAAAAACATTGAAAGAGTTTTTTTGAGGCTGCCTAATAAAATCTCCACCTGGAACAGTCCCAATTAAATCAGGTGGCCCAGGGTCTTGTCCATTAAAACATTGAATGTATGCAAAGGTGGAAGCCTCCTCACCAGTCTGGACAACCTGTTTCAGAGTTCATGTACCCCCATAGTAAAAAAAAATTCAAGTTGTCAGATCAAAATTTTCAGCCTCCAGAAGCTATCCTCACCAGCAGCACCAGCCCACCAGAAGTGCCCACAAGTAGATACAGCTTCTAAATATGTCCTTGGTGTTCAAGCCTGGAAACCACTGTGAAAACTGCTAGTTAGTTTTCTGGAATGTCAACCTCCAAATGACTCGATTAATAATGAGGAATAGGAAATTAAGGTTGATATTCATGATGCTGAAAATTTCTTGTTCTCATAGTATTTTTTATCATTTATGATAATGTTAGAGTAAAAATTTTGCAACTCAATGAAAAAGAAGCAACAACCTCTTTTGAAAACTGCTGCTTTTTTTCTCCCTCATTTTATCACAGTCATGATTTCTGAGAGACTCAAATGATTTTATAAAGTTAAAAATATTTAAATATTGAAAGCAAACTATCAGTGTTTCTATGTGCCTTCCAGAACAGAAATTCAAGAACATGAATGCACTCCCTGCCTAAAGAAAGTTTTTTATCATTCATGTTGCTCAGTTGATGCCTTATATATGACATCTGGGGAAAGTCCATTCTGTCTGACACTGGTTGGACCAAATGTCTCTTGAAATAATTAGGTAATGATATACACATAGAAGTATGACTGTACTTAAAGGTAAAATCTTGGAGACAAGGAAAACTATTCAAAAAGCCTTTTAAGGATTTCCTAAGACAAGAATATTTTTACATGCTCATTGAAGACCAAAAAAGATAATTTTGTGCTACAATGTAATTTGCTGCAGAACAGCTCTGAAGACAGAGCCATTTATCTGTTTTGGTGTGACATTGTGCTGAACTAAAAATCTCTGCTGAGAACTAGACTTTAGCTGAATCACCATTCTCCATTAAAGCATACAAACTGTCTGCAGCAGTGCCTGCTCCCAGCCAGCCAGCTCAGGTTCTGAGAAGGGTGAGCTAGACTTTCTGTGAAATGAGCAATTCAAACAGATCATAGGAAACTTTTCCTTGCTTATGTCACATTGGAATTTGTGGGATTGTGGTTGGGAAAAGGTAGAGCTGATGTCTGGCAGGCCACTATATCTGTCTCTATCACGAAATCATAGAAAGAGCAAGCACTTTGCAGAGTTTGTTCATTCCTTTGGTAGTGTTTCATTTTTTTAAATAAATAAGAACTATACTTGGCCTGCTGCTGGAACATTAATAGCACTTGAAAGGTGAAAAAAAACCCCATCACAGTCCTAAATCAGTATATAGAAAATTTCTTGTTAAGAGTCTCTACATTTTGGGGAGAGAAGATCAAGAACATCTTATTTTCCCACTGAGGCCACATCTCCTGTTTGCTTGAATGCACAGATTGTTTACCAGGTACCCAAAACACACAATAGAAAATTGTGCCATTACAGCTTATTAGTGAATTGAACATGGAAGTCAATATTTCAATTTGCCCATCCTTTAATGAATTATTCTCATATGATTACAGTACTGCCTCCCACAGTTTTGACCCCATCATAACCCTTGCTGGGAGAACACTGACACTGGAATTTTAAAAAGCTTTTGCCAGCATATGATTTAGTTGTAGGATGAGGAAGTTTTATATTCTAGTGCTACAATAGCTGACTTCCAGATTTTGTGTACTGTATTGCTGTCTAATTTGCGCTTCCTGCATGGATGAAAGCACTTGACCTTCAGTCTCAGATCTCCCAGTCTACCTGTGAGTGCACACAGAGAAGAGCAATGCAAACCTTGGAGCATCTTTTTGCTGTAGTTCATGATTAGGTGGAAATCAAGTAATGTCTGACAGCTTATTTTTCATCATTCTTTTGACAGATTGGGGAAACAGCTACCTTAGCTGTGGAGCCTTCAGAATAATTCAGTTCCTCCTGAGTCAATTCTCTGTTTTTTAGTAACTCTGGACAAAACCATAATAAAATTTCAAGGACTCAATGTACAAAAATGATATTAACAATAGAATGGTACATAACACTGGTATAACTTGATGACACCAACACAGTAGCAAGAATCAGTGACAATAGGGCAAGACTCGTTGTTGATTGCATGGAAGGTACTGACTTGCAAAGCACAAAAATTTACTGTTAGTGCTTAGAAAGTGCTTGGAGGCTATTCAATAATTTGAAGAAAATAAATTTCATGAATAAATTTGAAGTGCTGTAAAGATCTTAACACAGATTTACAACCATTGATTAAAACATCATTCTTCTTGAAGTCAACTTACTGGTAATTTATGCATAGTGTATGTCAAAATGAAAATTTACATTTAGAAAGACTGAATGTTTTGTAACAATCAAATAAAGAGACTCCCTATATGGCTAAGAATCTATGGAAAAAAATTAAAAAAACCTTTTATTTTCTATGTGTCTACTCTGATTAAGGATGAATAAATGATAGTCTGTGAGGAAAAGAAGAAAGAAAGTGTACCTGTGAAAAATCAGAAAGATAAATCTCAAAGCTCAAACCAGATTTTTTTCTTCATATGCATCCAATTCTGGACAAATGAAATGGCATTTAATTTTTTTTTTAATATATATTTAATAATAATTACTCTTGAGATATCTTTACACTATCTTTGTAACCTCAGAGATGTGCACATCATGAACAACAGGCATGAACTGTGCAGAATTTTTCTGTGCTTCTCTGTTCACATTGCTGGACTCCTCATTAACTCTGAATCTAGGCAATTGTAAATTTACAAGAATTAAATTTTTTCTTCTTTTCCTCTGGTTTCACTTTAACAGAGTGGAGATTCTACCTGTATTCTTGAGAATGTAATCTTGATGATAAAATTATCATTTTACAATGGATTCCCCACAAATGGTCTTTTGCATTGTGTGCATCTGCACTTAAAATTCAAATGGGCACAGGAGTGTCCAAAATTACTTCATACTCATGAAAGTAAGATGCTGTGCTATGCATTTCTTCCTAAAGATAGAAATGGCCACTGAAAAAGGAGGAAAAAAAATAAGGTAATTTTTTTCCTGTGGTTCCACTGCAACCTGCATTCCATAATACAAAGGCTGCATAATACACAACCTGTGCATTATGTTCATTTGAAATCGTAGCTTGTGAGCTGAGACCTTGTCCACCTTCATAGTAAAAGCAAGATGCAGAAAGGAATATTTTCCATAAGGTCTACTCCTAACATAAGCATTAACATGAACAAGTCCTTACTCTTTGGCTGATGAATCAAAAATTTCATCCTAATAGAGACCAGAAAGAAATATGCATTATACTGCCAAATTGCACAAGTTTATTGAAGCTGGGAAAAAAAAAAAAAAAAACAAAAAAACCCAAAAAAACCCCAAAAAAACCAAACAAAAAAACCAAAACCAACCAAAAACAAAAAAAAAAACCCACCAACTTCATACTTTTTGAGATAGCTCCAATACAGGGAGAACAAATCAACTGCTGCTGCTGATTTGATTAGGATTAAAAGTGAACTTTTTCTCTTAAAAAAATTAGACTTTTCATGACCAAACTTAAAATCTGAGCCAAATCTAGTTGTCTTATTGATACAAGATGATGTTTATGAGCAGGAAACCTATTTTGTGAAATATTTTTGTCCTACTTGAAGAATTTCCCCTTAATCAAAATTTTCAAGATTGTGAAATGATGGAAAAAATCATAAATTATGTTTGACAGCATAAAGAAGGCATATAATCACGTAACATGCTAATTTTTTTTAATATATATATATATTCCAGAAATAGGCATCTGAATTTTACTCACCCAGTTGTGTGGCCCCCAAATTCAACAACCTATGTTTGTGTTGACCATGTGTAGTTAAAAGTTATCATTTTTTGACCTGTGCTGGGCAGGTTGCAGCTATATGGCAGTTTGCTGTGATATATTTGCCCACATAAAACAAGTGGTGGTGTAATACAAATGTTCTGTACAATGTTCTCTAAGGACAGACAATCACTACAACAATAATGATGAATAGCAGAACATTGTATTAACTGAAGACATTTCACCTGTTTATGCTGAATCATGGTAACCTTGGTACAGAGAACAACATAACCATATTTTCCTTTTTAAACTGCTCTAGGAAGATAAGTATGTAAAAAAAGACCAAAGCAAAACAAACAAAAGGAAAATAATTGCATATTAACAAATAAAATGCCAGTTCTCTTACAGGAAAATATCCCTTTGCTAAGGATGAATGTGTTGGGGTTCAATAACACAAAGGAAGGCTTTTGTACTTGAACAATAAACAGCTATCTGATTTCCCTTACGTTTGACCACTGCCAAGTGTTTCTGAAACTAAGTCCTCAATAAACTGTCCTTCTGAGCCACTTGAGCAAAGACAAAACAATTACTTAATGGCAGTGTAAGTTTTTCTTGCCAGTTTTGAGAGCAAGCAGCATCAACAAGAGAGGAAAGAAAATGGACTCGTTTCTGCTGCAAGATGTGTTATCCAGAGCAACGAAAGGATTTAACTCCAGTAACAAAATGATTAATTACTAACAATCATCCATGTTTGGATGAATACACATGTGCTGATTTGGTCAAATACATGCAGAGGGCTGCTGTGCTCTCACTCTCTGGAGATGCTTAGGACACTAAACTGGCTTGCTGTCTCTCCTGATGCTCTGCCCTATGTCTGTTCCATCAGCCTGGAAGAAAAGGGGTGCATCGCCGGTCCAAGAGAGCTGCTGCAGAATGTTGCCTGCCAAGAACTTTGATCTTTTACATTTCCCTTTTTATATTCCAAATTTGAAAATATTGAAAAAAAAAAAAAAGGCAATGTGGGCTGGTGCTCTTTAATACTGGGATTTAGGAATGAGCTGATCCATCAAGAATATTAGTATATTTCTTAGTTGTTTATAGCTCATGACCATCAAGATCCAGAGCTGTCAGCATGCTACTATGCATGATCAGTGTGTGGGAGAAGAGATGAACTGTGGCCTTTACGCCATTAGCCTGTTTTTTATTCAGTATGGTGTTCCTAAGGAAGCCTGAATACACTGTTTTTGTTTGATATTGCTCTGTATACAGAATCAGAGTTTATTTTCATATGTGTTCATCTCTGATTTTTTGTAGATATCAGGGACAGAGGACAGTCAAGCTTAAACATGTTTGAAATATTTATTGAAGTTTTATAACCAGTCATGCTCTTGGTATTTGTTCCTATGAAAGAATCCTACATTTATATAATTAGCTATATGGCTCAAGTAAAACTTAGAAAGAACAGTTATTCCTGTATAATTTTTAATGGAGATTATTTCTAGAATTTGTGTCAAGGCTCTGTGTTGTCCTAGGGTTGTGTTAACTAGGGAGCACATTTCTACATAAACCTATACACACAGGAACAAACTGAAGGCAACACAAGCTAAAGTAATGTAAATCTTTTCACTTTCTCCTAAACCACACAGTTCTCTGAATGGAGAAAAATAAGTAAATGTTACTGAAAAGTTTTATTCTAGCTACTGCAATGTTGAATATGAAGGATAGTGTGCTAAAATTGGCAAACAATCAAGATTTTAGGCTTCTAGGAAAAAAATGCACCAAAATGAAGGCAGCAATCTATTTCCAGACTACAGGCAGTTTGCAATCTGAATCACTCTTGAAGAATGTGGTTACACACTCTATTTTCCTGGGTAGAAAAGCTGGCTCAATAAATTTCTCTCTTTCACGACAGTGAGTGATCCAGACCTGTTTTTCAGCCTCTGCCATACCAAAGCACACTCTTCACCCATCCACGATGAGTAAACTGCAGAATATTGATGGGAATGAGAATTAGTGCTTTTCCTACAATGTAGGCGAATTTCCTACAGTCTAGCCTGATTCACCTGCCTAAAGCTATAAAAGAGTAAAACAGCAACAGGACAGTGTTACCAGCTAAGGGACTACAGCTGTATCTACAAAAAAGACACATTATTTCCCTGTAGTTCTTGCATTTCCAGTTCTGAGGACCTAGCCTGAAATCCTTTGAGTGCCTTCGATTCTGGTTTTGACAAGGCAGTCAATCCAGTGTTAAGTTTGCAAGGGCCAAACTTAAATATTGTATCCATATATGCCAGGGTCAGCCAGGTGTAACTTTGTTGAAAAAAATTCACAGATTTAACATTTAATTTTCACACATTTCTGCTGTGAATGATCTGCTGAGTGAGTGGCATGGCTGCCGTAAGTGGTTCAGGTGGGATTCAACTCACCTTTCCTGACAGTCTCGTCTCTCTCCTCTTTTTAATCAGTGGGGAGATAAGGCCATTCAAAGAAGTTACCCATTTAATCAAATCTTAAATGTAATTTACAGTGAGATTCACACACAATGACTGTTACTCCAGTGACAGCCTAGGCAGAAACATGGGGTGTAGACATCTATATTATAGTTGTCTTTTCCACTGCAGCCTTCTCACACTGGAAGTTTCGTGATATGAATGGCAATGTTCTCATTTACAATTCCCCTTTAACAATCCCAGGATGATTTAGTTAAAGCATTACAGTTTAGGTCCAGAACTGTAAATTGTTAACTTGAATGCCAGGCCAAATAAGTTGGTGGTGTTTTTTTTTTTGTTTTGTTTTTTTTTTTGTTTTGTTTTGTTTTGTTTTTTGTTTGTTTTTGTTTGTTTGTTTTTTTGTTTGTTTGCTTGTTTTTTTATAGGGCTTTTTGAATTTGAAATAAAATAATTTGAAAAAGAAGCCTCACTATGTTTTTTAAATTTGAAAAGTGAGATTTGTGGAACTGTTATGACATTTCATAATTCTTTTTTCTAAGCATAGGACCAATTTGACAAATACCTTCTACTCTTCTGAAACAGCATTTTCAGAAAAGTAAGCCATCCTGCTGATGAAAACCAAACTAGAACTCCAGAAACAAACAGGCTGTCCTCCCCCAGTCACCTCTTGATAAAAAATGCTTCTCCAGTTCTATTACAACACATGCAACAACACATAATAATATACTTATAGAAAAGCATGTTTCACTTGGCTTTATGGTCCTATATAACCCAAATGATTTTGGTGTGTATGTCTGGATACGGTCACTAAACAGGCAGTTATTTAATTGAAAGTTTGGCAACTATTTGATTTCCAAATGGTAATGGATTATTAAAGGCCATTATTCTTTTTCTCTGGATTATTTAAGTTTGTAGGTATCTCTTTATTGATTTTTTTTTTAGCATTAATGAGGTGTTTCTATTACTTGCTTCCAGACACACTCAGAATAAAAAGAATTTATAGTTTAATTTTTTATTACTTTCATTAAAGCAATCTAGTGATAACTACATAAAGTCTGGTATTTTGGACAGCTTTGATGTCACATTTAAATATCTGGAAAGAGAATCATTAAGATCAAAGCACTGAGCTAATCAATTTTCATTACGTATGGGGAGAATTGAACAGACAATAGTAGTCACTAACATTACTTTGCCAAACCACATCCAAATTAGCAACACACAAGATCTCTTCCCACCAGATCTTCATCCAAATACATCCATGGTGAAAACTCTGTACAAATTATTCCTACCTGTAACCTCTGAGAAGCTTCTAAAAGCAGCGCCTGAAACTCCATTAGTTGTAAAAGTCGTTCATCTCAGCCAGTTTTGGAGTTAGCTCAGCAGACACAGCTCCTGCTACATAAAGACAAGGGCCATCTCTCCTGCCTGCCCATTTGTACTCCATGGCTCAGGCGGCCTCCAGCCCCTGATAGTGAAGAGAGGAATCACTGCATTTTGCAGGCTCCACTCTAGGCTTGGTAAACTATTGCAGCTGCTGTAGCTGTGGACTAAAAATTTAACTGCACAGTCTGAATATCAACTGATAAGGAGAAAGCCAGGATTGAGTGGACACTTGAGATGTATGCTTTGGAACAACTACTGGTTTTCTTTTTTTCCTTGCTTAACAATCTCTGCTAAGACTTGAAAATCTGCATGAGATGAGAAATCACAACCTTCAAAGCCCACAGAGCTCAGAAACTAGACCTGAGTATACCAAAAGGGTTTAGTCTACCTGAGTAAACCAAAAGATCTTGTTGCACATTGTGGTTCACCTCACTTAACCTGTGTCACCTGTAAAATTGTAGCTCTCCTTCCTAAAAAATATAATCAATGTTGTCCTACAAAATACTGGTTTGAGGTCCATAACTACTATATTTTAAAGGCCATGAGAGTACCACTATTTATTTTCCAGTTGGATTTTTTTTCCTCTTTGTGTTTACAAAAAAAGGGGTAAATTAAAAAATAAGACTGATGAAACTGTTATCTGGGAGTCTTATTTATGTAAAATTTCTCACATCTGCACTTTTACTATGATAATTAATATCCATATTGGTATATTCAAGTGAATGTCTAATAGTGGAACCATGTGCCAATTTGTGTGCATCATATCACAGAGCTACAGAACCAAGGTAGATCCTGGCATGAACAGCAGGAGAGGTGCAGAGTTTTTTAGTGTGGTGCAAACTTCTATGTATTTCTAAACTAAATAGCTAATTTCTGATCATTTTGATGTGACCAATAAATTTTCATTAAATACCTTTGGAAAATAATCAGAATTTTAGTTTGAGAATTTCTTTCTAAACTGTAAAAGCACATCAAAATAGCACCCTGTATTTATTTTTGCACAAAAATAAAATTCAGTGTATCTTTGCTCACAGTGACAGTTTCCACAAAGGAAGCTGTATTTATATGGGAGAGAAATGAAGATTGTGTCAGAGTGGAAGAAAGATAAAGGTCACAATCAGGTTGTCAGTACCTGTGTCTCTCTTCAAATGGGAGTCCTTTTATGGGACTATTGTGTGTAAAGCTGAACACAGGAATAATAGCAGAAGGTCACAGAAGTTAATGGAGTTCCCAGATGAGGAGCTTCCATTGTAGCAGTGTTGAGAAAATGTGTCTCTCATTTCCCTACCTCTTCTTACAGGCTTGATTCAGTGAACCCAATGTGAAAAGCAACAGCTAGCTCAGATCATTTCAGCAACATGGATAATCCCTTCCCACAGAATCACAGGATGGGTTAGGCTAGAAGGGAACACAGGGCCATCTGTTCCAACCTTCCTGCTTAAGCAGGGACATCCTAGAGCACATGGCACAGGACTATGTCCAGATGATTCTTGAAGAGTTCTGGTGAGGGAAACTCCACAACCTCTCTGGGCAATCTGTTCCACTGCTCGGTCACCTGCACAGTAAAAAGTTCTTCCTCGTATTCAAGTGGAACTTCCTGTGCATCAGTTTCTGCCCATCGCCTCTTGTCCTATTTCTTGGCACCACCAAGAAGGGCCTGGCACATCTACTTGACACCCATGCTTTAGATACTCATGACACATTGATGAGTTCCCCTCTCAGTCATCTCTTCTCAAGGCTCAACAGGCCCAGCTCTATCAGCCTGTTCTCACAAGAAAGATGCTCCTGTCCCTCAATATAAAGATTTATAGCCTCTTCTGGACCTGCCTCAGGAGCTCCATGTCTTTCTCATCCTGAGGAGCCCGGAACTGGACACAGCACTCCAGCTGTGGCTTCACCAAGGCTGAGTAGAGGGGCAGGGTCACATCCCACGGCCTGCTGGCAATGCTCTTCCTAATGCATCCCAGCATAACATTGACCTTTTTGTCCCCAGGGCACACTGCTGCTTTATGGACAACTTGATGTCCAAGAGGACCCTGAGGTCCTTCCCTGCAGAGATACTTTCCATCAGTTTGGTCCCCAGCCCCCACCCCCTTTTGAAGGCTCCTGCTCCCTGTTTGAAAGCACTGCAGTCACACAATCTAAAGTGCCAATCTGATATAATCTCTGCTTGCTCTATGTAAAGCATGATGACAGGTTAATTTTATATCAGCAGACCTCATGCCAGACCAGGGGTTGCTGCTTTATTGCAGATCAGTAATTTTTTATCCTCCCAGCAGGTATAAAAGCATAAAGCTGAAATCAATGCCATGACACACATTCTGGTTCACACAGCAGATACATGATGAAGGGGATCAGACATATCCTGCTGCAGTCTGGCAAGGCACAGGTCTGATACTGATGATCATGGACTCGTGGTCTTTGAGGCATCAGGGCTACTGTGCCTGAGCCTACAGCAAAAGCTGGAGAAAGGTGATTCTATGGAAGAAAATCATCCAGCTGTTGAAGCTTAAAGTCTCACATTTGAAACACACGTGCATCTAAGAAGCACGTGGACTTAGGGCAAAATAGGAACTACTGAATAAAGCCACAAATTTCAAACTAAGGGTACTTTGTCATGGGTTTAAATGACCTGTCCCTTCCAAATGCAAATACTAACTCACTGCATTACTCAGAAACAGATCTGGGGAATGCAGAGAAACTCTGCTGTGCCCACACAGTGTTCAAACTTTGAGAAATATTTAAAAGTATTGACAGAGATTGTCCTCTGCTTTCCTTCCTGTGTGATCATCTCACTCGTTTTACAAAAACCTTGCCAAGGTCACTATTCAAGTTAAAAAACAAGTTCTAAAAACAACTATGAAGGCAATTTGGGAAATCAGATTCTGAGACAGAACCCAGCTGTATGGCTGAGTTGTAACAAAAAAAGTGTTTCTGTATTTTCAAAAATATTCTTCAAGGGAAACTGTAGGCTACATACACTCATCTCAAAACTATGATGGAGTTGGACACAGTGATACTCTTCTTATCAACCTCATTGGTTCTCCTCCCATTCTTTGTCACCTTTCAGAGGGTACCTGTGTAGACAGATAAAAAAATGGCTTCTCATTCTTTTGTGGAATATTTCAAGGCCATCAGCATTTTCTACTGAAGACCATGAACATATTGTGATTGTATTGTTGGAAGGGACCCACAGTGTCATTGTGTCCAACTCCTGGGCCTGCAGAGCACCACCCCGAAGAGTCACACCATGTGTCCAAATGCTTCTTGAAATATGTCAGGCTTGGTGCTGTGACCACTTCCTTGGGGAGGCTGTTCCAGTGCCCAACCACCCTCTCTCCAATATCCAAACCAAACCTCCCCTGGCACAACTTCAGGCCATTCCCTCAGGCCCTGTCATTGTTCACCACAGAGAAGAGATCAGTGTCTGCCCCTCCTCTTCCACTCACAAGAAGTTGTAACTACAGTGAGGTCTCCCCTCAGTCTCCTCCAGACTGAACAGTCCAAGTGACCTCAGCCAACTCACATGGTTTCCACTCAAGGTGCTTCAACATCTTTGTTGCCCTTCTTTGGACACTCTCTAATAGCTTAGTATCTTTTGTATATTGTGGTGACCAAAACTGCACAAAATATTCAAGGTGAGGCTGGACCATATCAGGGAGCTAGTCCAAACCATCCAGTATAACAAAAGAGTTGGGAACACATGATCAGATCATCTGAACATTACATCTTTGATTCTCTCACAGAATTTTTTTGTACGAATCAACCAAGGTAAGTCTGCAAGGACACAGACCTACTTCCTTTGATTATAACACGTGCTTCATCAAAATGGCTAAAATTGAATTCCTGAGATGTATGGAAACCAAGGAATTGAGTGTATTCCTCTCAGTAAAGGGAGATTTGTATTCTAAACCCTTTATTGTGTCAGTCACTTCCATTCAGTGAAGGGCAGAAAACAATTTCTAACAGCACAGAAAGTTTTTGAAATAGTTACTCGAGTGCTTCCCGGATCAAAGATGCATGATGAATTATCAGATAACTCTTCCTGACCATTTTTTCACAGGATTTGGCTTAAGAAAATTGTTTGCTAAGAACTTGATGGCACTTTGATCAAAAGCCTATTGTTAAATTGATTGTTAAATCATTGACCAGATCTTTGCTGTGGAAGGTAAGAGCTTGCACACTAATCAACTTGAAATGTAAAGAAATCTTTTTTTTAGAAAGATGAAAACCCATATGCTAATGCAGAAATTATTGAAGTATGATTTATCTCTAAAAAATTATATAGTAGATGTAGCTCTATGGAATCTCAGGATTTTTATGTTAATGGAATCCACAGTACATCAGAAAATCCACAAGTAAAAAGCTGGGGTTTTTTCTGTTATTGCTTCTAATCCATCCTTTCATAATTAAAATGGATTTTTTGTATCTTCTTTATGGTCCTTAGCAATATAGTAAGAATAGGCCAAATTCTGCTCTCAAAGACATCTCTACAACTTTAAACCTCAATCAAGCTGTCAGCAACATCTTAGCTGATAATGTGATACTCTACTGTGAAAAGTGACATAGAGCTACACTGGGACAAGAAGAAGACGAAGAATTAATCAATGCAGTTCTTCCAGAGTGTTTATGGATGCATCACTTCTTTTCACAGAATAGTTTATTCCTCTCCAGGTTTTGGATAGCTTGAGTAAGGAGGAGGGACTCAAGTCCCCTCTCCAATCCAACCTGGACCATTGCATGTCAGGGAGAGCTGAGGATTTTCTACTTTAATGACTAGTGCTTGAGCTGCTGCTCAACAAGGCCAAGTAGTCAAGAGAACAGGTTCACTTCTGCTTTACAACCTCCAAAGCCAAGAAGATGATGACAGAACATTTTGTAAACACTTGGATCTACACAAAAGAGGAAACTCAGACATGTTTGCTATGCAAAATGTAAGAAGAAAGATAACAGTATCAATAAGTGAAAGGATATGAAATTAATCAGATACAGGAAAATGACAGATGGATTAAAAATGTACAGATTTACCAAATCACATCTCAGTGTGTAGGATTTTATATTATGAAGATTGAGAAAAAAATGGTTCTGAAAAAAATTCAGTGCAGAGCCAACTGAAGAATCCTAATCTATTTTCCAAAAGCGTTCTTCCTTTTGCATATGATTGTTCATCTTCTTTTCTTCTGCTTCATTTTGCAAGGATGACTACATAATTCCACAAATTTGGAAGCAACTAAAAAAAATCTACTTTACAGAACTATAAGTATTTGCAACTATTTTTTATTTCTAGTTGGATTTTTTTTTGTGTTTTTTTTTTCTTCTTTGCTATTTTTTTCCTTGTTATTTACACAGCCCTTTCCCATACACACATCCAGATCTAGATATTTGTCTGTGCTTAAAGAGACTAAATAAAGATAGGATTATCTGACTCCAGGCAAAATATAAATTGTTTACAAATCTGGTTACTGAGTGACAGTGAACAGAATTGGATTTATATTTTTTTAAAAATCACAGGAGAGAAGGCAATTTCTCAGAGCACTGATACTGATTCTCTGAACCATGTGCTGATTCTAACCTGCATACAGAACTGTTGAAATGACCTGCTAATGTAGAACAAGGACAGTGTATGGCTTTGAATAAACTGCTGACAATAAACCATGGTTGTGCAATGCCACTGCTCATGGGCACCTAAGCAGATTAAAACATCTTCTTTTGACTGGTACATTGCAGTCATTTTTGTATTTCTTTATCAGCTGTGCCCATTTTTGTACTACCATTGACTGCAGATTTTCTAGTTAGGTTGGTAGATTTAACAGGGAGTTTAAAAATAAAGATTTGTAACCATCTTACATTTCAGAGGCAGAGGAAATTTGATCACTTACATAACTTAATAGATAGCCTCATCTCATTCTGTGATGCTCTCTTTCTCTGTGGTTTCTTTGAACACCATTATTCAGAGTTCTGCTAAAATGAATCTCAGCTACCCTGTGGATCATTGAATTGCTGTTTGAACCAAGGAGACATTCTCTCTTTGACAGAAAGCTCAAATTGTCACTCAGATATGAAAACATGTCAGTACATTAATATTTTAGCTTTAATGATACCAATTCCATAGGATACAGATTACATAAGAGTCCCATAGGTTACCAGATAACCATTAACAGAATTATGTCATTATGCTGCACCTGATAACAACATCCCCATATGAAACCTCAAGAGTTTTTGACAAACGAACACCAAGTTTTAAATTACCAGGCCCATTTTTGGTTGCAACCACTTCACTTTGTTGCAAAACTGTTTCACCTGCACTTTCTGCCTCAAAGAAAATACAACACTTGTTCTGTGTTGTTGAAAACAAAAGACTGAATTATTGATCAGAGAAATGAAAATAGTGTGTTGCACTTACAGAAATACGTTTTGGAGACAAAAGAGCAGTTGGACCTCTGGGTGATCTAAATGAAGGGTTGATACAAAGTTCCCCAGTGTGCCTAATTCAAGAGATGAGTTGTAAAAAGTGGCCACAGTTCACAGAGCTGTAGCTGTTGGGGACATCTCTCCAAGTTACAAACACCAGCAGAGCAAGAGGAAGCAGTTCAACTGAAGTTGTGTCTTCCATTTTTATTAAGGACACCATTTAAGGATTTTTCTTGGCTTCTATAACAAAAGTGGGGCTCAAAGAC
Organism: Sinosuthora webbiana; assembly: GCA_013397395.1. Classification (NCBI taxonomy): domain Eukaryota; kingdom Metazoa; phylum Chordata; class Aves; order Passeriformes; family Sylviidae; genus Sinosuthora; species Sinosuthora webbiana. The sequence continues at coordinate 463,796 of VXBN01008492.1, forward strand.
CAAGCTAAAAGGACAGGGTGCCAATAGAACTGCTGCTTTCAGAAACATACTGTTTTTTATATTTTCTTTTGACCACAGGAGGCAGAAAATATGTCCAATGATACTTCTGCTCCCACATGCTACATTCCAAAGTATGAGTTGAGACAAAAGATTCAAAACATGAACTCCTTCTTGCCTTGCTATATGCCTCATTGATTACTCTGGGAAAATGTGTGTGTGTGGGGTGTGTGTATTCAGTTTTGGTTACACTTGAATTGACTCCTTCATGAGCTTTCTTCAAAAGCCTTAGTGGTTTTTTTCTGATTTTTAAAT
>VXBN01008492.1:464164-488729 GCA_013397395.1 Sinosuthora webbiana
TTTTTTATTTTTTTATTTTTTTATTTTTTTATTTTTTTTTATGATCGATTAGGAAATTATATTTCTGCGCTGGTAATAAATACAGCATTTAGTAATCTGAACTTTCCTTCTCCTGTTCTCAGGTGCTAGCTTCCAAACCACAAAGCACATTCAATTAGAGCATTCCCTCCCAGCAAAGTTTCCTAGTGCTTTCTACAGGTTTCCGAAATTCCTGCAATAATTCAAGCCTGAATACTTTTTCTTCTGGTCATGGTACATTCAGTACTGTTTCAGCTCTAAAAAAAACACATAAGAAAATTTTCATTGCTAATTTGTATTCTGTAATGATTCTTAAGTCACTGTTTTGTGTTTGGTTTGTAATGAGTTTTGCTGATGTATCCATGATGCAGAAGTTGGAGTTTCGTTTTAGAGTGCTGTTTCTGCGTTGTCTCCTAAACCCCCCTTTCCTCTGGAAACCTCAGTTTCCTCAGCTATGAATGAAGCAGGAATACACCAATCCTGCAAAGTAATCACAAATTAATTCTTGCCTTTGCCACATAGTTGGTCTATTTGCTGCAAACTTTAGATGGCAATCTATCTAGTGTCACATGGATCTTAAAGATTCTGCATAGCCACAAAGAAGAAGAAGAAAGCCCCAGTTTTCAAGTACTTTTAGTGACAACCAACATGTTTTCAAGCATGAAAAAGACTTAAGAAGCTAAATGTAGTGTGAGACAGTTAGAAGATGAAGCAATTAAATTTAAATTACTTAAGGAAGTGCTTATCAACATTGCCAGAGTTTTCAACTGCCAGACCAACAGTGGGGAAAATCATCCAAAATGCACATCTGAACCTGCAGCTCCCAGTATGAATTTCCCCTTTATATCTTATTGCTTTCAGCATAGACCACAAACAACAGTAAGGGCTGAAATCCATCTATTTTGGATCCATACATGGATCAGCAATATGGTAGTATTCTGTGGTGTGCAGCAGAGACTAAATTTTGTAGGTGCTGAGTAGATTATTTACTTGTGTACTGTTTATTGTGCCATTTAGTGATCCCGTAAAATTACAGGGATTTTTTTCAGGTATTTTAAGGATATGTAGAACAGAATAATGTTTTAAACATGCATCTAAGCTGATAATATAAATATAAAAATAGCATTAAGCTTGATTCACAAAATGCTTTAGAGAAGAAATGCAGAATAGTGTCTTTAAATTATAAAAAACTTGAAGCATTTTAATTTACTGGTAAATCTCCCAAGTTCAAAATTTCTTTAGAATTGGAACAAAAAATAAAAAATCTTAAAGAGAAATGCCAGGTAGAGGGACTTGTTAATGGAGAATGAGCTCTGGAGCGGTCCCTCTCAGATTAAGATAACAGTAGGGAATCTGTTTTGAATTGCTCAGGCTGAAGGAATAAATGCCAAGGGAAAGATAAGATAAATTCTTGCTAAACAAAGGTACAGCAAGTGTAGGACTTAAAGACCAGCACGATAAGCACAAGAACTAAATGAGGATCATGAAGTGAAAGATTTAAACAAGTGTGGGATGTAAAGAGAATAAGAAAGTACTATCACATTAAAACATCCAAACCAATCCACAGATTGAGTACGGACTTTCAACAAAAATGAAATGCATTTCTGAAAAAGCACAAGGAAAGAGCTTCAACAGAAAATTTAAAAGCATTGAGAATAAAATCATAAACACTGGCTAGAGCTGATTAAAGAATCAAAAGAAAGAAAGAGTTAAGAGTCGTTACAAAGGAGTGATTAATACTGAAAGACTGTATAGAAACAAAGCTTCATATACAAGAAATAGAAACAGGAAAGTGTCCAAAAATACACACTGTAAATAGTTTTCAATGGAATATAATATTTAATAGAAGGGCAAAAATCTGTCACTGTGCCTATATTTTGAAGTTTGCAATCTGAAGTTATCTTTCATTTCTGTATGATGACAATGTACATATGCCAATATATTCAGGAAATCAGTTACCTGTGTTTTATAGGCATTTATTTCCTTTTACTGTTTTCCACAAAACTGCTTGTATTATCAGTAGATTTTCCATAGCATTTCTGTTGGCTCTGTGTATGAATTGCCAATTCAACTGAGACTACCAAAGCAGATGTTTCATTGGCTTAGTTTGTCACTTGAAAAAAGACATTCATTGTATACCAATTTTATTTCTTCTTTTAATAGTCTTATGTGAAAGACTGTTAAAACTACTGTTGCTCTGATTTTTACCTTCTCTGATTTTTCACTGTGTATGCAGCTGTTAAAGGTTTAAGGCAGATTTTTGGGAGAAAACCTCCTAAGGGGCCCTCCCTCCCATCCCCCAACCAGTTCAGAAAAAAACTTCTCAGAGAGAAGTGGAAAGAACCCTGTTTATTAAACAGGTAAACCATTCCCCAGCACAATAAAATGGACAATACCTGATGACAAGAACTTTGTGCCGCTCTGGAGAGATGACAGATTTGGAAAAGAAGTCCTTCCTGGAGGTGGTTGCTCTGTCTCAGTCCCTCTGGTGCTGGGACACGCTGCGCAGGATGGATCTTGGTGGGTTCCAGGTGCGAGCCCCCACGGCGCTCCCCCGTGTCCTCAGTCCAGAGAGACTGTAACAGTTCCAAGGGAAGGCGAAAAAAAAGGAGAAAAAAAAGGAGAAAAAAACAGGAGGAGAAGGAAAAAAACAAAGCTTCTTCCCCCCCTCTGCTATCTACTCACTAACTAACTGACTACTGAGGAAAAAAAAAAACAACCCCATGAAGGAAAAAAAAAGAAGATCTCTCCGTCCCTCACTGTGTGTTGCTGAATCCGACTCTCAAGGCCAGCCGGCAGAGGAAAGTTTCTGAAAACAAACGGCGCGCCTCTCCCTTCCCCCTGTTCCAAGACCCAACAGACGACTGGGGATACAAACCTCACAACGTCACCCCAGGACGGTATCTTTAGGATAATTCATGTCCAAACCATACTAAGGTTACCCTTGCTGTTATAGAAACACCACAGAATTTTATTTTCCTTTCATTTCTGGGCAAGAGAATGGGGGAAACACTGCATTTACATTTCTGTGAGGTTCTTCTCAACTACCATATATTGGACAGGGGTAGGAATCACTTTAAATGTTTAAGTGACTTTGGGGTATGTGTACACTGGGAGGCATCTTATAAAACAAAAAATTAAATTCTTCCACAATGCCTCCCCAAAATCACCGTAACTGTGGCGTGCGAATTGAATTTTGTGTACTATTTTGAGAAATTTCATGGATGCATAAATGCCTTGTACAGCTCTACTGAAATGTATACCATAAGGGACAGAACAAGTTTTCTTACAGAAAATAAATACCTGTATTCACCTTAAAACATTAGGAAAATGAAGTTTTGGTAATATATGATTGTACTAAACTCCTTCCTTATACCATGAAAAATATAATCTGAGGCAGAGGTGTGTGCTTTCCCTTTCACATGAGTTGAGACTAATTATCAGAGATGCTAAGCCATACTGCCAGACAGATGGATTAGGGATGTCTTTCTTTCTCTTCCCACGATGTTAGTAATTTTTCTCTGCTTTCTGAGAACTGAACACTGCTTCCAGTTAGTGGCAATAAAATCAGTCTTTATGTTAAAAGATTTTTTATGTTATCAAGTGCACTTGGACAGGAAACAAGAGCTCTTGTCTCTTCCATTCTCCATGGCTTTTCAAACTCTTCTTCTTATAATGAGCCCATCTCTGCTTTCTGGTGTACTCTGCCTTCATTATTATCAGAGATGCCCAGACTTACATGTGTCAAAAACTTCTAATAATGTTATAGGTCACAAATCTCTTTCAACCATTTCCACCTTGTACAGGTGTATGTTTTCCTCTCTGCCTTCTCTTTAATCAGTTACTGAGAAAGCACTGTGCCAAAGTATTTTTCTGTTTACCAGGACCTTTACTACCATTGTTATTATTACAGTGCTTCTTTCTAAGTGTCTGCTCTCTACCAAATGTTGGTCTGTGCTACTGGAAAGGGACCATTCCTCCTCCTGCAGTGATGGCTACAAAAATCCAGCTCCCTTTGAAGAGGAACCTGGTCTGTGTACAGACTCTCAAGGCTTGTCCACTCTCAGTCACAAAACAGATTATTGAGAGGGTTAATATGCCTTTTTTTCCTGCTTTGAAAATTAGTATAGCTCATCTTGTGACAAACTTCTGGGGTTCAGCAAAGCTCCTCTGAGGGCAATTTAAACTTCACTGAAGTCAAAGGAATAATGGTGGCTAGCAGTAGAATAAACTCAAAATATGTTTATGAGAAGTAAAAATGAATGAAAAAAAGCATGAATAATTCCCCAGAGTGGATATGAGTGTCACACATAAAAACAAAAGGATAGAAAATCCTGAAGTACAGGATTCAAAGCAAGATCAGAGTCCTGAGCTGTAACAGCACTGAACCAGAAGGACTTGAAATTCAGTGGTGAAAAAGTACATGCTTGGGTTAGTAGCAAAATAATAATATATATATAGAATGAAGTTAAACATAAACTCTCATTTTCCTTTAGAAACTCTTTCTAGGAAAATAGATTCTAAAACCCAGGGTATAGAATAATGAATAAAGGATTTTAATTTCCAGGGTCACATGTTTAAACATAATTTAAGAGCATACTTCAATGGAATTTAAATCAATGTTCATGAGGAAAATTAAGTAACCCTTCCCTTCTTTTCTATTGTAAACTAAATTTATGAACAGTATCTGAGAAACATAAAACGAAATACTTAATTTCAGTTTTAAACATATATTTTGTGCAATGGAAGCAAATAGACCTGTCCCTGTACCAATTACGCAGAAAAATTGGAAGCAAATATCTCTTTCTTTTAACATGAAGACAGTATAGAAGTCATACAGTTTACTGGTATTTTCAAAGTTGGAGCAATATCATTACTTTTTTCTTCAATAGAGTCCTCTGAAATAGCAGAAGAAGTCACTGAAGGTGAAGAAGATCTTAGGCCCTCTATCATAGGAAGATTAAAGCAAGAGCTCTGCCCTTAACGTCGTGGTGAGCCTTGGCAAATGTGGTAACCAAGCAAGTAAAAAGATGCTGCTTATTTTGTCCATTCACGCCCTGAAGTCACCAGGGATTCTGACAATAGAACTGTGGGGTTCTGATCTTAGGCACCTCTCAGACACCTCCAAGCCACATTACATCAGTCATCATCTGCATTCTGCGAGACCACAGTGATGGATCTACTTGCTGGCAACTATTTTTAGCCTTGACATACAACATTTGATTTTATGGGGATGTTTTCAAGTCAGGCCCTGCTTCTCAAAAGATCAAAATTTATGTATACCTTTGAATATTCAGATATTCAACTGACCTTAAAAATAATTTCAATGACCATAAGTATATATGTGAATGACTTTCTGAACAACACTATGGTAGTGACTAGCAAAATCAAACCTCAAATAAAGAACTAAAACCACTGGAACGTGTTCTTAAATGTACTGGTAAAAACTTCCCCAGAAAATAACAAGTGAAAATCTACCTGTGCTAAAAACCAGCATTAAAAGTCTCATCAAGATCTCATTTGCTTATTTCTGTAAAGAACCCATAAGTATAGTCTTTGAAATTCAATATATCTGTCTTTATACAATATTTTTATCCAATGTATTTTATAGACTTGATAAATCAATATAAACACTTAAGTGATTTTCAAAATGCAAATATATATATAATGACACTAGAATGAGAAGGGAAATAAAAGTTTGAAAATATTGAAAATTATGTCTATGTATACACAGTGAAAAATAAAAGTAAGCAAAGAAACTCTGGACTACCTGTGATCTTTTGAAAAATCTGCATAATAAAGTTATTCTACACATCTGATTTTGCACTTGACAGTATTTGTGTGAAACGTGAAGAATTGGAGGGCAGAGCCACCTCTGAGATATAGACCTGAGAGTGCAGTGAAGCTTGGGGGGCTTTTGTCCTGCTTATAGAAATATTTTTTTTACCCCTTGATAAAGCTGGCCAGTTCTGCAGACTACTGTGTGAGGCCACTGATCACCACCTGCCCATCGTTTCACAATCCCTTGATATCCACGTTTCTCAAGAAAGAATTAAGAAGACCAGCCTCTGGCAGGTCTGCAATGCAAGAGCTGCAATTTGCTGGGCACTTACAAAGGCCATTTCCAGTACCTGGTGTGTGTTCCAGTGGGGACAGGCAGAACCTCTCCCTGGATTAGGGGAAGAAGGGGCCTCCCATTCCACAAGATAGGGATGAGGATAGGTGCCTGTGTAATGCACTCATATAGCTATCTTAATACATCCTATAAAAAAAATAGACATGATTTTGTTTTGTTTTGTTTTTTTTTCACATTTCTATTTTTACCACTGTCTTTTCACTTGAATTAAAAGGTTTCTGCAGAGGAATTTACAGAGTGTTTTAAGTGGATGGCATCCTGAAGAGTAAGCCAATTACTGCTCAGAATTCCAAAGAACACAAGGCACCAACTGCTCCTTGATTGATTCACATATGCTTCCAAATGAAGTCAGTAGGAACTTTATCTCTTCAAGGGGAATAAACCAGGCAAAAAACGACAGAATCTGAGAAACAGAAGTGTATGTATTTATTTAGTGAATGTATCTCTTTGCTTTCAAAGAATCAAACACAATATAATTTCACTTTTTACAAGGAAAGATAAAACAGAAAAAAAGGCTTTATATCCACTCTGCATCCACTTTCATAGCACCTTACATCTGTAGTACAGTGTATAATCCTGTGTAATGAAAGTGAAGGGCATAGTTTTGATTCTGCAGTGTTGTGTTTTCAAAGACCCATTCTGGAAGGTTTGCTTTACTTCAGCCAATTTAGTCACACTGTGCACAGAGCATGAGACAGTCAGCTGAGGAATGATAATAATTCTTTTCCCCCACAGGAGCCCAGAATATGCAGCCCTGTGCCAATAAGTAGCAGCTCCCAGAGAGACAGCATCCAAAGGAGGACAGCTGAACCCAGATTCCTTCCCATTTAAAACACTCAGAACTGATGGATGGTGTGAGATGGCAATATTTTCAACCCCAGCTTTCACTGTCATGCAAAGATATTTCTGTGTTTCTCTTTTTTGTCTCTTTTGCTCTGCATTTAATTACCTGCTAAATATGGTGGTTTTTTGTTTTTTTTTCTTCCTGATGGAAATTTGGAATTTCTTCTGTTTTTAAATGACTGGAAAACATGTAGCTGTAAAAGACCTGGAATAACACATCATCACACTATTCCATGGGCAGATGGTGTGCTAGCCTGACCTTGTTTATCACTGTACCACATCCTGTGATAAGGTTTTTTTGTAATGACTGCAGCAGTCCCAGGCATTCCAAGTATCACATTCCTCCCTTCTTATTCTGATTAGACAACTGTCAAGTCTGAGTGGCATTTCTAATTGTTGCCTTAGTATTGTACTACCTAATTCTGCTGGAGAACTTAAAATTTTTAAAATATAGATTTCAACCAGTAAATCAAGAGATTTTTTTTTGGAAAAAAAAAAATCACATTCTAATGAATGATACCACAACATTGATATTGATTTTGAAAACAGCAAAACTTTTAATAAAATGATTTTTTTTTTTTTTACTCCTTTCAGGTTAATAAAGAAGTTGTTTAAACTACCTGTCTATTTGGTTTTTATTTGAAATATATTTGGATTTTATTGTCCCAGAAATTTCAAGCCAACTGGATCTGCAGCATGTATAAACACATCTTTTTTATAAACTAAAAATAGGAAAAATACTTTTTATATGACATGGTCTTATATTCTTTTTCCACTGAAAGAATTAAGTAGAGGTATTATTTACTTAAGTAGAGGTATTATTTACTACATACAACTTTTTTTCTGGTTCAGACATCTTCAACTCAAACTATGCATACATTTTAAATTCAAATGACATATATCTTAATGTTTCTTCCTCTTTTATTTTGATTAGGTTTTTTTGAGTTTCAGCCTCCTCCAAAATTCTACAAAAAAGTAGGGGTTCCAACAGAAAGTAATTTCATTTCATAAAATAACAATAAAACTTAGGGAAAAGAACATTTTTCCTTCCTTCTACAAAAACTTCATCTTCAGTTTGGCTAGTCCAGATGCCACCCTTTAAAAAGAGGGAAGGCTGAAGCTCAAATGCTGGCAGGTCTTTCCACATGGTAAGGTCAGCAGAAATTTCAGCAGACTATACTCTTTATTTTGGCAGTGCTTTGTGTGCAGACACAGCCTCAGCTGAAGTCAACACATCTGCACTTTAAAAAAACAGTGATATTTTTCATCTAATCACTAGTCTGTGTAAGTGAGAGATTTTAAGCTTTGTGTCAATACATAGTACTTTGCTTTGGCTTCATAGTACAGATCCAACTCCCTCAAAACTGTGATACATGAAGATTCCCTCATCAGTTTTCAGGCTAGAAATAATGTGTAAAATATGTTTATTTGATTATAAAGGATGGGTCACAAAAGATAACTCAAAAGATGACCCTAACAGACAGTATTTTGGACAAGTTTTGTTAGAGATGTTTCCTATCTAATATTTGTATCAAATGCAAATACTGAAAAATTATATAAACAGAGCAAAGACCTCTGAATTGACACAGTGAGGTGACAGGATGTACAAAGGCTTTTTTTATAAGATATCAGATTTTTGGGCTGCATTCTGCAGGTTCTCATCTTCATTAGACACCCATACTTCCTGCAGACCAGAAAACCCTGCAGTTCCAAGCCCCTTTTTCAGTCCCATGGCCCTGGTCACTCTGTGATTATCCTTATTCTCTCCTCATATGAAGGCACAGCAGAACGCTGCACAAACAGAACTCCTCACTTTCATCTTTAGAACTGAAGTATGACATGTTATTATCTGTTTATGCAATGCTACTTCTATTTTGGTTGCTTAGTTCCTCCTATCCTAGCATACTTCTTTCATTTGTACTTATTTTGCTAATCTTTAGCTGCTCAGGCTGAAATTTCCTGTGCTGGATATGTGTCTCAAAATGCAAAATTTTAGGAAAAGAGATTTAACAGTTTCCGCACTGGGATTAGTAAAATTATTCAGCAATAATTTTACTTAGGACCCTATAATTCTTTCAGATTTTTCATCAGAAACTTGGATTTTGACTCTGCTATCTTGTTATCTAATTCTTTAAGTGACAATCACAATGATTTTATGGGCAAAAATTATTTTCTCTGTAACGAACTACATTCTTCACATAACTTGTCTAGACTCAATTGAGAACAGTTGTTAAATTATCCAATGATTACATCTCTACTGAAAGTAGTTTGTGTCAAAAGGCACCTGTCTGCATCTGGACTGTACATGTGTTATCCCACAGAAAAAATGTGCAGAATTTTACTGGACATATTGCTTGTAGGCATTAGCTTGTGGTTTACATGTTTTTAATACAATGTGACGTATGTGATCCATGGAGGTGTTTTTTAAGGAAGAGTGGGGCCTGGGCAGTATCTCAAATCCACAATAGAATGCACTTGGGTATTTGCTAGGATTGTGCAGCGAGCAAAGCTGCTCAGTGGGGAAACATTGCCTCGGTAGCAGACATTGATGATGCAAGATGCAAGGTTTTGCAAGAAAATAAAGCAAACTTGGAAAATTCTATCCCATATCTGCTTCAAACTACCTGTGTGATGAACAAACTCTACCCAAACGGAGTGTTTCATAGCTGACCGTCAACTGTTCCTCATATCTGGATGCAGAACACATGACCATTTGTATATGCAGGGAGCATCAGGGAGAAAGCTGATCTTAAGGTCTCAACTGGTCAATCCTGAGTAGTAAAAACCTCTAATCACTTTATCCCCAGCCCTGTTTTGCACCCAACACTGTTTCTAGAAAAAGGGTGGATATATAGAATTCTTAATGGAGCTGGGTGAAAACTTCCCCAGAGAATATTAATTACAAAGTATGAATATAATAGTTTGCAAGAAAAGGCCAATTCCATCAAAACTCTAAACAGGAACTTGGTTGTCCTGCCCTGCATACAGCCATGGAGAGTTTTTTCTAAAATTTAAAACAATAAATTGGGGGAGCTTGAACATAAACTAATAAAAAAAAAAATACTGGAGCACAATCATATATTATTGTGGTATGGAAAAAATCCTCTAACTACATTTTGCTGTAATCCAATCTTATATACAGGTTATTTGCAAATAAAATAAATTATTAAAGTCCCATTTTTCTCCCATGATCTGCTTTTTTTTTTTTTTTTTTTTTTTTTTTTAACATGGCATGTGACAAAAGGTGGTACATGTCTTTACTGGATCTGATTTTTAAACTATTGCATCTCAAATGGCAAGAATGTTCCTTGTCCCAACAGACTATGCATTGTTCAACAGGGCAGAAATATGTCACCTGCTTGAGACAGCTGAAGAAAGCAGGGTGTCAGGAACCATTCACACAGACATCTTCCATAGGTGTTCATGCAGGGCTGAACCAGGAGTCCATTCAGGTCCCAGAGCAACAGGTAATGCTGGTTTCAGTGACTGCATCCATCTTCCATATCCATATAAGAAAGCAAAAGATTCCTACTGGCATTGGTGTAGGTGTGATGCGACTTCAGCATGAGATCTGCAAACAAAACACAAACACTCTTATATCACAGGGCTTTCACTGTTTTTTCCTGCCTGAAATGACTTGTAATAATAAATGTCTCTCCTTAACCAACTCTTTGATTCAGAATAAGGTACACTGAAACTGAATCTTTTGTTAAAAGAAAGTTGTTTCTAAAAACCTGTTCAGCACTTGTTGAATAATCCATAATTAGAATATCTCCAACTCAAACACGCTGGGAAGTAATCTGCCTACAAGACTTCCCAGTACATTTATATTTCCAGTTTATCCTTTTTATTGCAAGACTAAATTAAAAACTTGATTTTTTAAATTTAAATTATGTTATGTCACATAGTAATTTGGGTTAGAACTATGCAAAGAATAGCTTTTAAAACAAAGTAATACAAAAAAATATTGACCTTGCTCAATCAGTCTTTATTATGAAAGATAAGGATGGTATCTTTCCCATGTCTATGTCTCAAAAAAAGAATAAAATCCACCACAGCTGTAGTTTTAGAAAGGTCTTGGTTACCAGAGATACATGTTTGGTTTACATTTATGTTTTATATTTAAATTTGCATATATATATGTGATATCCATGTAGTCTTGAGTAATCATTTTTGAAATTGTGAGGTTTATCCTTCACACATGGATATATCTGTGCTTGGACTGTACTGAGAAAATTTTAAGGGAATATCTGCATCTCCATTTTTTTTTCCAGTGGTGTTAATGAATATTACAATAGTTCAGTGGTGTAAGGAAGGTGACAGTTCCCTAACTATACACCTGACAGTATTTATGATTAAGCTAGTTCTGTTAAACAGTTCAGTCTGTCATAGAAAACAGATCATCATTCTGAAGAGGTTACATGAAGTGTTTTATTAAACTGAACAGTAAAAATTTTGGATTATTCATTACACTGAACACCCAAAATGTGGGTTATACAGACACAACAGGAAGCTCTTATACATTTGGATGAGCCATATTTTTAAAAAGACAAATTTATTTTTTTGATTTGCTCTATAAAGAGGTATTATATAGATTTACCAATTTCCACAGCATGTGTTCCAACTGTATTTTGCAATAAATAAACACACAATTGAGAATCCTACAATAAACTATTTTATGCTTCCTTTTAAGTGCAGCTATTGGAATAGACAATATTTTGTTACGATAACCTACCTGTGGGATTGCAAACTGAATTTACTTTAACGATATGTCCTTAAAATGCTCTCTTGCAATCTACCTGTATATTGTTCTAGTGGGCGTGGATTTAGAGGACAGAAATTTGTGATTGTATGAACTCACATCCTACCTACAACACAAAACATTGTTATTTGTGTGTATAATATAATCTACTAAAGACCAGCATTTTGCCAGTCTAAAAAATATTTTTTCAGTCATAAGACTTTACAGAGGAACTTGAGTATTCAGAGAAACTTTGAGTTTGTTGATTGGGAGAAGTCATTACTTTTGCTTTTATACAGCAGCTCAAAGCCTTCCATTTGAATAGTGACACCAGAACAGGTTGTCCAGAGAACTTGTGAATGCCCCATTACTGAAAGTGTTCAAGGCCAGCTTGGATGGGGTTCTCCATGGGCTATGAGGATATCTGCTCCACCATGGCCTTCACCACAGCCTGCAGGGGACTATTTGCTCCAGTGTTTGGAGCACCTCCTGCCTTTCCTGCTCCACTGAGGCTTTTCACAGCTCAGCCACACCCTGCGGTGGGCGGTTGGATCTGGCTGGAACCAGCTGTATCCAGCTGGGGTAGCCCCGGCCTCCCCTCACAGAGCCCTTGCAGCCTCCACTGCTGAGCCCTTAGAGCCCACCCTCAATATAAAGCTCAACAAACAGCTTGTATTGTTTGTGAGAAGCCTAAGAAATAACAATTCAAACACGTCAATTTACTTTTTTTTCAGTAGAGTTCCAGCAGTTTATTTCAATCCCAATGTCTCTTGAACTAGACTGATTTGCTGTGGTTTTTTATTCAAATAAAACAACACTCATGGTTTTACTGCACTACTGTTCCATTACTTACTAGAGCTTCAGGGCCTGAGAAAATTATGGTTCCCTTCTAAGAACCGTAGCCTCTGTTACAAGTCAACAGATCATTTTTTATTATATGTTGTTAGTTTTCATTTTATTCAGCCTAAATTCAGACAGTCCTCAGAGAAAACTATCTTTTTCCATTTACTGTCCTGGGGAAAAAAAAATAGGTGTCATTAGCACGAGTCCCTTTAGCAGCCCTTTTGGCTAAAACTGCACTTGCTTGAAAGCAATCTCAATTTGTATGTATTCCTAAAACATTTTCACTGACTCATAAGGGTGAGGTTGACTTTCAGCTGTGAATGCAAGTAACATAGCACTGAGGAGCCACTGAACCCTCACAGTGAGATATGAATTCTTTCTCTCTCCAGACCACTTTGGTTCCAGCTTGAGATTGTGCCCAGATTGTGCGCGTAGGGCATGAAGAAGGTCCCCACCACTTGTTTGAGACAAAAAAAGGAATGAATTTATTGAAATGGGTTAGAAAATCTTTGCTGTGCTATTGGTTTATCCAAAGTAAATTCTCAAATTTGCAGCAAGGGGACAATAATCATACTGCTGATTTCACTAATTCTCCAGTCCATTATAGTGGTTTTCAATCTTTCAAGGCTCTTCACTTTAACACAAGATGTTGAGAATATGTTGAGATCAGAAGGGTATGGAATAAATGATCTACAGTTTCCTTTCTTTTAATTCAGATACCTCCTGTGGAAGTTAGCTAACTCATGTAATTCCTACTCTTCTATTGAATCCTTAAGACAGGCATCATCAACTGAAAGTATCTTTTTTTCACTTCCCTCTGCTGTAGTGGTACTCAGCAGTTGTCCCAAACAATGACTGATTCAGAGGTTTGGTATTCAGGTGAGACAGAAAACAAAATGGTGTTGTCTTCCCAAGTGCACAATTCCAGGATCATTTTTGAAGGGAAATATAAGGAAAAAGCTTTCTATTGATTTCATCCAGAGCCACAATTTTACATTCTTTGCTTCCAATCGGATTTTCAATATGATTGCCTTATACTATTTTGAAAATAACATATATAATGCACTTACAATGGTCGTGAGAATGGTTAAGGGCTGTTTTTCTCTTAAGCCACTATTTTGCTGCATTTATAAAAAGAAAATTATTACTTGCTTGGATGACCTTTTTTGAGGCATGTTTTCAATGCCAAGGTTATTTCTTTTTCGTCACTAAGAAAAGGTTTGATAAAATTAAATGTTTGTGGTTTAGAGCTGTCAGAATGGGAAAAAGGGCAGTTTCATATGCTTTGGAAAAAATGTCGAGATACTTATTTACACTGAGTACTGCAAAATGACTTAATTTTATCTTCAAATGTGTCACTCACAGAAGAGAAATTACATTTTAAAAAAAAGTTGTTTAAGGAAATGAAACTTTTTGCTTGAAAAGAGCTTAAAGACCATGGTGGAACAGGTCCCTCAGTTTCTAAATGAAACTATATATGCTTTATTGATATAAAATGCATGCATATATATATGCCTAAATATAAATTTATTATATTATATATTGGTTTCTTGCCAATTATCCTGTTGTATAACTTTACAGCTACTCAATACATAGAAGGCAGAGCTAGTAGGAAAAAAAATATATTGGAAGTTAGCTTATTTTTCTTCTTATAATAACTTGGCTTTTGTTGCATATACTATGCTTTGCCTAAAACATTCACATTGAAACTCCCTGAGCCATCCCCAGAACATAATCTTGCTCCTGTCCTAAACAGTGACAATTATGATAATTTAATTATGTCTATATCTTATTAAGACTGTTACAAGAAATTATTAGAGCTATCAATTGCAACAGCTATTTCTGTTCTAGCACTTCCTAATTTCTGAGTTTTCTACTTTGTAGTTAGTTCTATCATTCTTTTACCCATCTGCTACAATGTTTTGTGCTTAATCTAACTAGACATTAGAATTGCAAAGCTGCTATAAATTTTCTTTATATTGGTTTTTGCATAGCAGTTTTTTAGTTCATAAAGGTCCCTGGTGTGTACAAAACCTGAAAATGTGGCCTGGAACCATGTGGTAAGTTACTTCAGCTAAAATTTCTCATATTGGAAGAATGTGATAAGAATAACAGTAATATTAGAAATAGTTTGGATTAGTATAGTTTTAACATCTCAGTTTTGCATTACTTATACATGCTCTAAGCATCTCATCTTTTCCTGTTTGAAGATTCTATTTCCACTTTTTATGACCAGCCGACATCATACTTTTTTTAAGCTTCCTATTTTTAATGGAATAATATCTTAATCCTTCCTGAATTCTTCAAAGTTTTATTTCTTCTCTTTAAAATTCCTTTCAAATTATCCATTTTCCAATCTCTGCCACACTGACATATCTTTCTATCTGAACTTACTTTCAAGTGACAAAAACATGTCACTAAAATTCCATGCTATTAGAGTGAAAGGAAGATTTGCCATTCCTTTCACTTACTACATTGGATTAATCTGTAATGCATGCAAAGGAAAAATAAGCAACTCCATGAGACTTTTTGAAACATTCTTCTGTCTTGCATGATGTCAACTATCTCCAAACCAAACCATTTCTCATTTACCTAGGTAAGACTAGCACAGTTTTAGCACTAATTATATAATGGATTTCAAGTCTCAGAGAACCAGCGTTGCTTAATTCTGCCAGTAAAGTATTTTATCCATCTGCCATACATTTTATAAAGATATGAAATGACTGTTCCATATGTACTACATGTTCCTTACAAATATATAATTCCACATTTAGATGCAAAACTTCACTGAGAGAAAAACAAATTCAGACTTTGGTTTTGATCACTCAGATTTTTCTACTGAAATGATTTTGATAAGAGTGAATTGCTTTTCTATGGTGGAAGTATAGCTTTCTGCAGTATACTTTGACTTGAAAATAGTGAAAAAACCAAGAGACTAAAAAAAGAATAATTTTAGTGTACCCAAGGACCATATTCAGTCAAGCAGCTAATTGTATGCTAACATTAAAAAAATAAAAATAATGGCCAGACATGTGTAAAGTTTGGTATACTCAGAAACACTTTGGTGAACAAGGGGCACAGTGTTATTTTTGCCTATGTTCATTTATACAGAGGTTACTATGGCCAAAGAGAATGATCTATGATGGGAGTCATTAGTGCATGGCTGTTGCAATAGAAAGTTGGCAATGGACTTAGGCCTGCAATAATAGCCATGAAATATGCAGTTAGGCTCCAGTTTTGAACTGCATTCAAATAAAGCAATTCCTGATGGAGAAAATAGTATGTAATTTTTTTGGTACCCATCTGTCAAAGGTACTGTTGCACTATTCACAAAAAGATAATCACTTCTATGTAAATGACAGTATCCACATTTTAATCACTTATTTTCCTATTTATTTCTTTTTTTATGCAAAAAACACGTATGATATTCTAAAGGCTGTATTAAGTTTCTTATATTCTACATGACCATTATCTCTGTTTTTAAATTGTCTCCAAGTTTTGTTGTATCAAACCATTTCTGTTGATGCAATTCAATTAAAAATCACTATAACAAGGTTTTTAAGGGGAATAAACCTAATACCAGGTTTAGGTGCTTCTTGAATTCTACAGAATTTTCTGTAAGAGACACTCTATTGTAGAGGTATTTTATTGGAATGATTATCACCTTATTTTCATTGGCAAACTCGTGTTTTATCCTTATAAAAATTTTGTTAATCCTGTGAAACTCTCATTAAAGCCAACAAACCAATAGTGTTTAAGAAATACTGAATAGGTTTTTAAAAAAGGTAACCCAAATCTATTGCTGACAGAGTGGTTCAACCTTTTTCTCTTTATCGGAGCCTAAAAGCAGTCAAGGCAGGTTCTCGAGTTAATATGAAACATTCTGATACTGTAGAGATGTTTGATGCATAAGAAGGTTATTAAAACAGTGTTGCTTTACTGCACTGACATCAGCAGTGTCCTTCTGATGTAAGGCGAAACCCAACCAACTTCAGTCACAGGCAAGCAAAATAAACCAGAAAATGTACCACATAAGCACCAGCATGGAAGTGTTGATGCATTAAATGATAGTTTTTCAGTTAGTATCTTTGGGCTTTAACTCAGTTTTTGGAAGAGGAAAAAGGCTGGACTGAAATAATAAAAATCCTATCCACTATGGCCAATTGTTGTGTCAGTTTAATAACTGTTTATATCACTATATATATATATATATATATCACAGTTTTCTTAAATGGGATGTTCAAGAACCACTAGATTTTTCTGCATTTAATCAGACAAATTCTTTTTAAATACTATGAATAAAATTGCTGATCCTCTTTCACTTATTTTCCTGAATAAAATAGGTGTGTATTTTAAGGTGCCCAATCTTTCAGAGGCTCTCAACCTGAGAGAGGAGGAAGCTGAGTATCAAACCCACAATCCCTATAATTAATTTGTACTCTACTAATAACAGGAGTTTAAAACAAGTTAAGGTAAGCAGGGAATATTTATACCACATATTTTGGGACCTCATGTAACACCCTGGATTCTGTGTATAGCCAGAACAAAAAGCAGGATGCAAACTCCTGCTGGTGCCCATTAGCGGCCTAGGTTCCTAACTTCAGCTGGGAAATCTTACACCATCGAAGCAGTAAGCAATCTTAAGTACTACAGCCACTTCCACAAGTATATTTTGAAAGTATTAGAATAACCAGTGCTGCAAGTATCAGGATCATCTCCCTGATGTGTAGTTCACCAAATTCTGCACACAAGTTACTAGTGGAGGCTAGGGCTTTTAAAGTCTTTATTATTACTGTTCTTAGAATTTGTTTTTATATGACATTTTTAATATATAATTATTTAGTGTGAAAATTCCAGTTTGACTTTTCAAATGTCCTTTATATATATATATATATATTTGGGTTTTTTTTTAACAGTTCTTCTGAAAGACTACCATGACAACAACTCAATAATAAGGGTTGCCAGGCATGGAAAGAAGGTCTTCACAAAATAAGAGAATCATCTTGGATTTTTCATGGAAGATCTATATAATCAGATGAAACAGAAAAGGAAGAAAAAGGAAATCCCTGATCTTAGAACTTTGTACTAGAGTACCAGGGAAATATTTGTCATTATAGTTCACATTTTAGAGTAATGAAATCTGTTGCAGCCACATATAAAGCAGACCTGAGAAATAAGGGGCTAAGATTTCAGCATTCTCTCATGCTGTTTTATTGTGTGACACAATAAAAATTTAAATAAATTTAAAATTTAAATAAATTTAAAATTTAAAAATTTAAATAAAAATTTACTGGTTTTACTAGCCTAGCAGGTAGTATAGGTGTTCTAGTTAGATATGTACCACAATGTGTATTTTAGCACATCACAGAAGCTATAGCACATGGCATTTTAAATAGCGATATTTAGGAATCACAATGCATTTAGAATTATATTTTCAATGTCAAAATAAGTGGAAGTTCAATGAAGCCTATAGAATTTGCAAGTCCTAGAAGATAATGCTGAGTATTGTGGAACTTGTTATACCTTCTTAAATAAAATTCTGTTAAACACTCCTAGTCATCTTTTGAGATTTATTTAACAGTATGCCTCTGAAGTTATCTGCATTTTGTGGTGACCTTTTATCTTTTTTCTAGAGTGCTTCTGCATCTACTCTCAAAGACCTTTATTTACACATTCCCCATGGAGCTGGATCACTGGTGCATGTACTGCCTCCTCACACTGCTTAGTAATGGCAGTTTTTAAAATGCTTACTTTTGTGTGGGTGGTAGTGAAATCTGTAATTGAAGGGGTTTTTTTTAGCAGATGTTCCCTTACTTTATAGCAAGGATAATAAAAAAATTTGAGGCTCTCCAATGTCATCTAAATATCCTGGAATTCAATTCAAAGCTTTTTTTGTTGGAACTATAATACTTACTACAGTCAACAAACAATAATAAAAGAATCCTACCAAATGCTAAATTTCTAATACAGCAGCTCCTGCTTTCATGGATTAGGCTTTTAGGGTCATCTATTTGCAAGTGAATCTGAGCAGGAACTGGTGTCTGCTAGTGAAAAGTTCCAGGTTTTGTTTCTAAAAATAGGCATAAGATTTAGACCTGGATTTTGGTCACTTTGATAGATTTCGTACAGTCCATGTTGGAGGTATCATGTTTATGTTTGTTACTGGAAAATAATTAAACTCTTGCTATCAAACCCATCCATTTGAGGTATGTAAGAACTATATGCCAGAACATACAACAAAATGAAAACTGAGCCACAAACAAGCTCTAGTCACATTATGATACCAGACCAAACAAAGCAATAGACCCAGGAGGATCTTGGTGGAGCTTTAGTGAGTTCCTATTTGACATGATATTGTGGAAAAAGTTGTTGAACTGTTCAGCATAATAGAAGAACATGATATTATCCCCTGTACTCAGCACTGCTGAGGCCACACCTCAAGCCCTGTATCCAGTTCTGGGCCCCTCGATTCAGGAAGGACATTTTGGTGCTTAAGTGAGTCCAGAGAAGTACAATGGAGCTGCTGAAGGGTCTGGAGCTCCTCCTGTGGGTAGCAGCAGAGAGAGCTGGGGTTGTTCAGCCTGAAGATAATAAGGCTCAGGGAAGCGGTGTTGCTCTCTACGACTGCCTGAAAGGAGGTTGTAGCCAGGTGGGGTTCAGTGTCTTCTCCCAGGAAATCAGTGGCAGGACAAGAGGATTCAGTATTAAGCTGTGCCAGCGAGGTTTGTGTTAGACATCAGGAAGAAATTCTTCACACAAAGGGTGAGTAGATATTGGAATGGCTTCCCAGGGAGGTGGAGGTGACACCAGACATAGCCTTTAGTGCCATGGCCTAGTTGACATGGTGGTGTTTAGGTTGGACTCAGGTTGGTCATGGGTGGGACTCAGTGATCTCAGAGGAGGTCTTTTCCAACCTAGTTGATTCTGTCTTTCTGTGATTTTGAGGCATCAGCCTCTACTTCTCTCTGTCATCTCTGTTGAAGTATACACACCCTGAGGCTGCTCAGAGCCACAATTCATACTAGTTTGAACAGGTTTTTTACTGGGAAAAAATAAAAGCAGGNACAAGGATACAAACTTTCTATTTGGGCTGGTGATTCCAGAAACGCCACATCAGGCTATACTTTGAAAAAGAGTGTACACATGAAATGTTCAAACTAATCTGTGTCTGTATTGGAATTGCTTTTTAATGATACCTGAACTTGTCATATTTTGTCCACCAGAAGAATAACTCTACTCTGGCAAAGCTAGAGTAAATCCTTTGTGATAAAATTAGAAGCTAGTCATAAAGTAGAACCATAAAAGCAAGAAGATGAATACTGAGCATCCAATGCAGTTGACATCAGATATATTAAATTTTTAGTTGATTCTTAGGCATTAGTTGATGCACTTTTTGGTTATAAGAGTCAAGGACCAAACCAATAGCATTCTTGAAACCACTGTCATTCAAAAGGACAACCCCAGCCTGAGTTGCTTTTCCTTTGGTTCTACTGGAGACAAACTGTATCCCTGAGCATAATAACTTCTTCAAGAAATATTTACCAGGAATGTTCCTTTCCCTTTCTCCCTTAAATTATTTTACCCCTATTTTCCTGAGATCACTTTTTGTTCACTTGAAGAATGAAAATAAAATACTGTTTAAACTTTTTAGGGAGGGTTTGTGTTTTGACATTCAAAAGTTCTTGGACATATTCATTTTTTATGCTAGGTTTGTCTTCCTACTTTCAAGCTCTACTGAACTACCATATATTTTTCACCCCAGACAGTGTGATTTGCATTTATTATTCTTAAAATGAAATATAATTAAAAATCCCTGCATAACTTCGTGGTAGTCCTATAATACCTGATCTCCTGCTGTCCTTTTAATAAAGACTGGGGAGGACCACTGATGACTGACATGGTATTTGGAGTGATTCCTTTTAAACTCTTTTCCAAGGTAACTTCCTCAATCACCTCTTGTCAGATTCAAAGGTTCAAGCTACCACAGCCAGGTGTATGGTGACTGACAGGCAAAATAATTACTGAAAGAAACCAGAGATCCATTAGGGAATATGCAGGACATTTTCTCAGTGGATTCACCTCACAAATCCATTGGAACTGTTGCTGCGATAGATTCTCCTGCACCATTTAACAAGAAAAGACTAAAATTTAGGTTAAAATGAGCCTGAAACTGCAGCAGGACATGTAGGATAGAAGCATAACAGATGTGTCTTTGCAGCTCTCCCTGTTTACACGTGACTGAGAAATGGTAAATTTCTGAGAGGTGCTCAAAATGGTCTGTGTTTCATGTAGCCACAGGGTGTGATTTTCTTTTTTTTTTTTTCTCTTTAAAAGTCTAGAAATGTCTCTAAAAGCATCCTTGTATAATGGCGATAGAGCTGAAATGTGAAAATGCCATCATTATCACATTTGGCTTAAGTGCTGTTATTCACTTTTTACAGGGTATCCCTAATAGCTGAATTCAGCTGAACTACGAATAATTCCCTTCTACTCACTTTGCCCAAAGACTGCAAACAGACAACAATTTCACTTAATATGAGACAGTTGCCCTTTGACAGGCAATTGTGTGTGATAAGCTCAGTTGCTGTTCCAGCTTTCACCTGTCTCATATTTTTTTAGTATAATAGATTAACAATGACCCTATTTTTACCTCCTGAACTGCTGTTCATCTAAGTTTCACAGAGAAGTAGTTTATCTGCTTAAATACAGGTGATTTCAGGTGTAATATCACACCAGAATTTTGCCATTTTTTTCCTGAAAAATTTAATAGATTCAATTCTGGAGCAATCCAAAATAGCAGCAAGACAATAAAGAAACAAGGGCACATGCATTCTAATAAAAAGTTAAGTAGTATTAATACTGAAACTGCTTTTCTACTGTTGCCTGCACCTAGCCTGAAGGCAATTTGCATTCCTTGTTCCCCTTCTCCCTAATCTCTCTGAATCATTTTATTAATATTACCTGCAGCAGTTTTACATCTTCTTAGTGTTTTCTCCTCTTCACACAGGGAGAGAGATCTTTTAGAAGTAGTTATTTTTGAATATTCAACAAATGCTAAAGCCAGGAGATAAATGGAGAAGATTGACATGAGACCCCACGAAAATCACTGAAAACAGCCAGGAAAAAAAATCATTTTGGGGGCTGCTTTTCATTTGGGATTTGATATTTTCTTTGCAGAAGTAACATCATGCCTTTCCAGCCTCCTTCTTACATGTTATCCTTCTCCTTGAGAAGTTATTCCCTTCCCCCCCCCCGCCCCCCCTATTTATCCTAGGTATGTGTTAATACTTTTTTTAAAAAGTTGTTATTCTTACTTCTATGTGAACGTTATTAATTTTTAGAAAGATTTCTCTAGCTGGGACGCACTTGGATGTGAATTTAGTGATCTCAAAACCCAAATGACATATTAGAGAATACCGTATTTATTATATTGCAGACCTTTGAAACCAGAAGACTGTTTTTGATTTACTGAGAAGATGATTTCCTGGGCTTATTATTGCTTCTTTCACCTGGTTTTATTATTCATCCAGTATTTCTAATCAGTATAATCATCAGATTTTCTTCCCATGTTACCTGGTATTTCTTTCTTTCAGTCTCTTTATCCTTACCTCTTGTTCTCCATCCGTAATAACATCCCTCCTTTCTTCACAAGGCCTTTTTCTCTCTTCTAAATAGTGTCCCATTTTTGGGGTTAGTGCATGTCTTTCATTGTTTACATTAAGTCTCTCATCTTTTACTTCAAAGCTATTTTGGCATTCTAGACACCTGTTTTCTGAGAAGCTTGATTTTTGAAGATGTTGATTCAGCTCGGGTAGTATTTCGAGGTACTAATACTTTAATTCAAGAGAGACTCAAGACTTGAACTGAAGAGTAAAGATCTGATGCTCAGCAGGATATCTTATTGGATGTCTGCTAGAGTGAGCTTTAGAAGAAGCTCTGCCAGTGATTGGCCTCCAGCAGTACATTGTGTCACTAACAAAAATACTTTAAGCCTTCCATTTCAGCCAGTTGTTAATCTACCTCCCCGTACACTTATCTGGCCCACATTTCTCAGTTTGTCTACTTTGTAAAAGTCTAAGTTACTTACTCTCTCATGTAAAATGCCACCACTAAGATTTTGGATTTCAGAGTTTGCATCACTTATATGGAAAAAATTATATGTGATACCTATAAAGAGAGGAGGAGTTTCATCTAAATTTGACCTCGTTTCCTCACTTGACACATATTTCTTATGACTCATATACATTTTGTCTTAAACTATGATTTATACAGAAGTGGCAACAAAGGTACGTCTAGTGGCAGTCTGAGTGATCAGGATGTGATGGAATTTTTTGACCTTCAGAACACAGATGAAAAGAGACCCAAAGTGCCTGTGTGACAAGTGAAAGCAACCAGAAAGCCTATACACAGACTTGTAGCAATGTTTTTCGCAACACAAGAAATAGACAGTACATTTAAATATTTAAAGATATGTATTAAATAATAATTTTTTAAAAATCACCTAATCAGCTGTGAATAGCTGTAGTGGCATATACATTTCTTAATTTTCAGGTTTGCAGTATCCAAGAACAAAATGTCTGTCATTTAATACAAACAATCTAATGATCTTGGTTCTATGCTGAAATGCAAATATGTTTCTGCAACTGATTCTTGTTTTCAACATCTCATTTACTACTAGGTTTTGAATAAAGCAGTTGCTATGTGGCCCATGTGACTCTCTGACTCCTTGATTAACTGACCATGAAGAAGTATTACACTTAAAAAACTCAATCACATATGAATTTAAAATTGTCTATTTTCTATTAATTTACTCTCACAATTTATACCTATCTGCAAGGAGAAAAAGCCATGCTACTTCTTCATAAACAAATTGCAGTAGAAGTTTAGATCTTCAGTTATAAATGCTGTCAAATATTTTGAAAGCAAATGGTGAACCTGTCAGTTAAGCACACCATGGAATCCTTTGTACTGCCAGTAATGTACTTGACTATATGAATAATAGATGTAACTAAAGTATTTAATATTCAGAAAAAATGTCACAAATTCAGATTATTACAGCTGGAAGTTTCTATAGACATTTGCCTTATATAACTAAATAATGACAATATCCAAATTTGGCTCTTCACTGAAAGCACAGGAAAGTTTAAAAATGCTATGGATGTCACAGTAAATGAAGGCACAAAGCATTCATGTGGTAAAGGTCCACACTTCTCTGTATGGAATTCTCAGGAATTATTCTATTTTCTCTTCGTGAATGTAGTGGCTTCGCCTGTGCCAGGGATTAGAGTTTTTAAGGAATTAAAACCGATCAAACGTATAATGGAGGTCTGATATCAGCTAAATGAAAATAATATACTAGAAGAACTCAGTCATGTGTTTGATTAAATTGGTTGCATTAAGGACACACCTCACATTTGTTTAAACCCTGAGGTAACGCCACTTATTACTCTAGCAGGGAAAACTGTTGTTATTGAGAGAATGTGCTCAGTAGAAACTGTAAAGCAAGCTGAATTTGTAAGTTATTAAATCGGTTAGTGAACCACCTGGCTGGCTGCAGTCAAAGGGGGCTGGGTAGAAAAGAGGAAGAGATTGTCTGAGAGTATGCCAAGAAATAAATGAATTTTGGTAATGACTCAATGAGAACACATTCATATTCTCACTGTGGAAGAAAGAAGTAAAACACTGGTGTTGGGGGTTGGGTTTGTTCCTTCTTTTTCTCTAAAGAATTTTTTTCCCCATAAGTTACCAAGGAGACCAAGTATTGGATACTTAAGGATACTTAACTGAAACAAAAGGGGACAAGCTTGCAGGGAGAGATAACAGAGATAACGCGGGGGAAAAGGACAGAGCTTTAGGAGTTGGGGGTTCTTCTTTTTCGGCGTTTGGGGAGACAGGACCCGCTGGCTGGAGGAGTTTTTTCACTGTGGCAAAAGGGATCCAGTCCTGGGATATCTACTACCATCGGTTCGGCCTGAATCCGGAGC
>VXBN01008492.1:488851-522149 GCA_013397395.1 Sinosuthora webbiana
GTTCTTGGTACTGTTGTCTTTTGTTATTAATGCTGTAGTTGTTTGGTTCTTTTTTTGTCTGTTTGCTTTTGTAATCCATACTAGTAAAGAACTACTATTTCCTATCCCCAAAATCTTTGCCTAAGAGCCTCTGATTATAAATTTATAATTGAAAAGAAAAGGGAGGGGGGGCTTACATTTCAAGGGAGACTCCAACCCTCCCTGGCAGATACCTGTCTATCTAAACCAAGACAACTGGCAATAAAATCTCAATCTTCTAAAAGCATACATTTTGGCCAATATATATTCCCAGAAGAAAAAATATCTTTCACATAATACATCCCTCAATAAATTCTCCTCCCTGTGGTTATCTTGATTCCAGCAGCATTG
The DNA here is from genome assembly GCA_013397395.1 of Sinosuthora webbiana. Taxonomy (NCBI): domain Eukaryota; kingdom Metazoa; phylum Chordata; class Aves; order Passeriformes; family Sylviidae; genus Sinosuthora; species Sinosuthora webbiana. Next base: position 489,221 of record VXBN01008492.1, read on the forward strand.
TTTTATAAGCACCTGCAAGAAGATGGAAAGAAACAGAAGCCAGACACAAAGCCAGGCTTGAACAGGTAAAGGAAGGCACATCAGTCCAAGAACACAATCCCAAAGACCCTTGCCCAGCTCATACCATTTTTTTGAGAACTTTAGTTTGCAGTGACAAATTTTGAGATATTTTCAATGATACATTGTTTCATCTATTAGTACCAGTCAGTGGTATACTGTATTTTGGGAGCAGGGACAGGAATCGTGGCACAATCATATAACCATTTGCCTGTAGAATTATTTCTTTGCTTTTTTCTTCACTGCAGCCACATTCCCCAGATCACTGTCCTACTGGTGTGCAGATCACATATCAGAAGACTATTCATAGTTTGGTGTGTTCATACCAGAAACACAAAAGAAGACTGAGGTGCTGCTACCTCTTTTCTAACACTTGAAAGAAAAGCATGTCTTTTACCTACATTTGAAGTTAGCTTCTCAAGTTAGTGTGATTACAGTAACCCCGAGAACGATAACCTTAGGACTTCACTGAAAAAATGCAAATCCAAACAAAAGACAGAAATGAGGGTACCATGTTCTGGAAAGTATCCAGCATAGCATTTCCAGCCAGGCAAGAGAGGGGATTGTCCTGCTCTGCTCTGCACTAGGATGGTGTCACCTCTAGTGCTAGTGGCAGTTTTGATCACTGGTGAATGCTCTGGAGGAGGAGCCACAGCCCTATGAGGAGCAGCTGAGGTCACTTGGTTTTTTCAGAAGGGGAGAACCTCACTGTGGTCTTCAACATCCTCAAGAGGGGAAGTGGAGGGGCAAGCACTGATCTCTTCACTCTCAGGACCAGTGATAGGACTTGAGGAAATGAAATGTAGCTGAGTCATGGGAGGTTTAGGTTGGATATTAGAAAAAGATTTTTCATCCAGAAGGTGGTTGGGCCCAGGAACAGGGTCCCCAGGGAAGTGATCACAGCACCTGAGCAGGGCCAGGAGTTCAACTCAGTGATCCTAATGGGTCCCTTCCAGCTCAGCATATTCTATTATTCTATGAAACAAAACAAAAAAACAAACAACCCAAAAAAAAAAAAAAAACAAAAACCCCCAACAAAACAAAACAAAACAAAAAAAAACAAAAAACAAAACAAAAACAAAACAACAACAACAAAAAAAACCAAAACAAAAATACCTCAAAACCCTACATCATCAAGTAATTTTGATTTTGGTCTCCACCTGGCTCACAGAAAATTTTTAAAAAATTGCACTCACTACTTGGTACATTAGTGCAGGCTAAACATTTTTCATAGATGAAGCAGTACTGCAACCAACCTATGATAAGAATCAACCTGAGAGAAATAGTTTTCTAAAGTTTCTTTTGTAATGGGAGAGAGATCTTGTTTGAAAGTTCTTAGGTGGTTTCAGGGCAGTAAAGCAATCAAAGAGTTTTTATGTGGTAATGAACATGAGGAAAAAATATTTTAAAGGTGCTTCTGTTTGTGTTTAGCTCATTGCAGGACAGAAGTTATTATCTGAGAGCAATTTGGGTGAAATTCTCTGCAGAACTCTGGGTTAGAGCTGGAGTCAGTTCCCCTTCCATCTATGTGGCACAAGGAGCAGTGCTAGAAATCCCAGACTTCAATACATTTACCTCTAGAGCACTAAAGTTGGTGAACAAAATTATTTTTTTTAGATGTGGGTCAGAACCTAAGACAGTCGTAAACTTTCTGTGTAGAATTAGCCAGTGTTCCCTAGGCAGTGTACTCTTGTTCACTAACTGTAGGTATAGAAATACAGAGCTTCATGATTTTCAGCTTCTAATCCATGGATTAGCACTTTGTGAACTCTTTTAAGACATCTGTACTCCCCATGGTAGGGTACAGTATGAAATATGTTCAGTGTGGCCCATAGGAAATGGGCAGTCACTGATCCAAGTGTTCATGTGTATTTAGGTTACCTGAGATGCACTGAAGATAAGAATAGGTGTGAGGTTTGATGCAGTACAGAGGGAGGGCAGCTATAGTTATCAGCAATGCTATGTCTTGTAGAAATACTCTGCTGATCCGCTGACACTGGCAACAAAAAAGCTGTGTCAGCACAACCCCTGTGTTAATACACTCAAGTAATAAATCATATGAGAAATAGATTAGGCAAAAAAACCCCAAAAAAACAAAAAAACCCCAAACAAAACAAAAACAAAAATAAAAACCAAAACCAACCAAACAAAAAACCACCTAAAAAACCCCCAAGTGTCATGGTCTGACACTGGCCAAATGCCAGGCACTCATGACAGCCACTCGCCCTCCCCTGCTGCAGCTGGGCAGAGGAGAGGAAAAAAGAAATAACAAAAGATTCATGAATTGAGATAAGGACTAAGAGAAAGCACTCCAAAAGCAAAACAGGCTCAACTTAGAGGTACAAAGTGAAGTTATTACCAACAAAGTCAGAGGAGGATAATGAGAAATAAAATAAGCCCTTAAAAATGTCTTTTTCCTCCCCAGTCCTTCCCTCTTTCCCACCAACAGCACAGGAAAATAGAGTATGGGAGTTTGGTCAGTTTGTCACCCAAGATCTTCTTCTGCTGCTCTGGGAGAGGAATCCTTCCCCTGTGAGGCCGTGGGTGCCTCCCACAGGGGACAGCTCTACGTGAACTGCCCCGGCATGGGTCCACTCATGAGCAGCAGCCAAACCGCACCTGCTGCAAACATGAATTCCCCCCACAGGCAGACATTCCTTCCAAACCTGCTGTCACTCTTCCACAGGGTGCAGTCCTCCAAGGACAGGCTGCTCCAGCCTGGAAGCAGGGCCCCTCTCTCTCTCCACTGGGTCTCCCACTGGATCACAGCCTCCTCCAGGCATCCACCTGCTCCGTCATGGGCACCTCCCCCATGGACTGTGGGTGGATGTCTGCTTCCCCCATGGATCCCCATGGGCTTCAGGGGCACAGCTGCCTCACCATGGTCTCACCACCGCCTGCAGAGGAATCTTGGCTCTGGTGCCTGGAGCATCTCCTCCGTCTCCTTCTCCACTGACCTCGGTGTCTCCATGTTGTTTCCCTCAGATGTTCTCACCTTCTCCTCTTCTCTGGGTAGGAAAAAACTGTGTCCCACTTTGTTTTGATTTTCTTCTTAAGTATGTTACCACAGAGGCGTTACCAGCCTCTCTCATTGGCCCAGTTTTGGCCAGCAGCATGTCCATCCTCAGAGCCATCAGGGATGGGCTCTGCAGGACATGGTGGAAGCTTCTGGCAGTCACCTCTGTGACCTGCCCCCACAACAAAAACCAGGCCGTACAAAATCAACACAACAAGTAAGGAATTTTGTGTCAGTTCCAGGGTCTTAAGATACTAAAGCATTACAAATTTATTCTACTGTCCTTTTGCAGTCACTGCAAGAACTTTCCACTTAATTCTGAAATCTTTGAGATGCTTGAGAATTGGAGCCTAATCTAGATCATTTCAACTCAAGCTGAACTAAATTTTCAGGAACATAACTTGCCTTAGGATCAAAAGCAAAATGAGAAAGGAAAGATTTTCATGCGACAGATTTCAGGGAGAATTTCTTTAATAATTATGAACATATGTCTCAGGGGAAGATAGACACATAAATGCTTTGGTTCTGGTTAAGAGCTTGGTAGCTCCAACTTTTTGGCACTGCCTTCTCCTATCTTATTGTAAGAGGTTATTTCCATATATGTTTTTCCAGTTTAAATAGTTTGTCTTAAGCTGTTTACACCAGTATGTTCTTAGTGAGTCAGCCATATGTATGTGCAAAATGCACAGTTCACCCTGGGTATTACTATGCTGTAACTTGCTGTGACAGGTGCCATATGTGAAGTTAAAAAATCTGAATAAAAGAAGAACTTTATTTTAAATATCCATGGTTTCTAAAAGCTAGATATATCTCAAAATAATCCATAAAATTATTAATTAATTCTAATTAATTTAGAATAAATTAATTCTAATTTAATTTGAATTAAAAAGTGTTTAATGCAACATTCCAGAGCTATAGGAAGTAGTTATTACATGACTAATAAGATAGTGCAGAAACATAATTAACCTGAAAACCTTAGTTTGCAAAAATTTTGCTCAGGATTTAGTCAAGAAAGAAAGATACAATGTGAAAAGGTAAAATATCTAAAAGCTTTTTTTCCTGGTCATCACAGAAGTTTCAGAGCTACAACCCCGCTTAGAACACATTGGTCCAGACTGCAGAAACCACACGTTCCTGGCAACACACAATGCAAGAGCAATTGTGAATAATTCAACTAAACTACACTGTACATTTATTAACATGGCTAAGACTAATACCAAGCAGAATGTGCAATCCAGTTCCTCGTTCAGTCCGAACATCAGGTGACCTGCTTTCATTCCTTTCTTGAGACTTTTTTATGCTTTAAGGAAAATATTTTGAGCCATTCATGATCTATGAGAAATGTCAGAACTATATTTCTGATTTTGCTCATCTCTTCCTGTTTGGATACTGGACAGGGTCTGACTTGGAAATGCATCAACTAAACTCTTTTCCTCTTCACCTAGGAAACCCAAATAATGTATTTCGTGAATAGCTCAACCTGCTCTCGAACTCTTTCTTTTACTAAAATCCCCATGAATACTTTTCTTAATTTATACAAATCTTCTGCATTTACCACATTATAATAAGTAGAAAATATGACATATTTTGTGGGTGATTGAAGGAAATAGGCAGAATTTGAACATGAAAAACCCTAGGAAAATACATACTGTAGACTCTAATATTGCATGGGGAATTACTGCTCAATAGTTTAACTGTTCATTTATATACAAAACACTCATCTAGTTAAATATTAGTCCTCCTCTGCTGAATGGCAAACCCATTTGTCTCAATAAAAGAAAAAAGAAAGAAAAAAAAGTCAATAGAGGGTAACAAACAGAAAAGAAAAAAAAAAACCACAAAGGGAAAAAATAATACCAGAAAACACATAATAACGACTCAGCCGATTCAAACCATTTACATCTGGAAAGAGTTTGTGCAAAGTTCTTTTAAATTATGTTTTATATGACATATTACACATTACAGTTTTTGCTTTCTACTATTCAGGCTATTGCCTTTTCAAAAGATTCCCCTCATAAGATAATTAAGGAGGGTTAAAGATTTATTTTAGTTTCTGTATGTTTGCAAATAAAATTTATCTCATGCAGAGACTAAGAATTTGGCTGGAAAATTGGAAGCTTCAGACTGCTTGAATAATAAAAAGAGAATTGTACTATAAATTGTTTCCCAGCTCGTGTTAGTTGCTTGAAACAAAGTGAAGAAAACTAACATAAAGTAATAATCTGTGGGGTGGAGGAGAATTTTTATTTCTCTGTGTGCTCTTGAGCTACAGAACAAATGCTAGTTCATTTTAATCAGAAGACAATTCTGTTCTAATGCCAAAATCTTGATAGGGCCTTCATTACTGTGACTGCTTCACATATGTGGCCTTAATTTGCCTTCATAAACAAATATAAACAAAAGTGTGATTCAAAATCCATGTTCTTATCAGCTATAAAGTTTGTTAGTTTAGATTAACTCAGGGATATGAGGCAGGTGTATGAATTTGACTCACTAGTGTTCCAAATCATAATTTTTTTTTAAACCAAGTAGACAATGATCAGATTCTTGTAAAATTAGTTTTATATATAACAAGAAAAACAGTCTTTAAATAAAAAGAATACTAACTAAATTTTTTTCTATTGTTTAGAAAAAAGCATTATAAAAGATAATATTGAAGAAAGGTGTACAACTTCTGAAACTTTAGATGCTACACAGATCAGTAAGATAATATTTGTTTCATTCATGTTTGGAATGTTTGCTACATTCATGTTTGTTAGTTCAGTATGCTTGTAAAGGTGAGCAAAGCTTTTTCTCTCCTTAAAGATATTAAACAATTCTTAAGGTAGCTGTTTCCTTAATCAGTATTTCAATTAATTCATGCCCACACATCATTGCTTTCTTCATCAAGCATTCAAAGGTCAAGGTCCAAAGCATCTGAGATAAATCTTATGTCTTTGAACTTTAGTATTATAGGATATCAGGTTCTGATATCTTTACCAGAGCAAAAATTAATAAGAGCTGGCTCAGGTGCCATACATAAATTGTTGCTGTTCTTGAAGCAAAATAATGCAAATTGAACAATTTTCATTCAGTAGACTTACACTTAAAAGTTTGGGGGGTTATTACGTCTAGTGCTTTATTCCACTTGCTTCTACTCATCTGCAGGTTTGATTACTTATCTGTTTCATCTAAATCTGTGTTTTTATGGTGAATATTTTATGGTCTGATTTCAGAGCTAAGATAATTCCCTATGTTTGCAAACTTACACAAAATGTCTAAGAAAAAAACTCACTTCCACGCAAAAAGAAAGGGGTAGAAACAATCATGAGCAATTTGTGAATATTTGTAAATGTTGTGCTTATCAGGGGTTTGGGGTTTTTTTGAGACATTTACTGTGTACTTAAATATATGACTGCAACACATTTTATCAAAGTCAGCTTCATTTATGTGCAATACATTTGATAAATCAAGTTTGTATTAGCTGTTAGATACTGGAAAAAAACTGCTCCAGGAAATGCAATATTCAACACTGGTTGCCAGGCTGCCCAATACCCTGAATTCAGTATTTAGTGTAAACAGAGTTCAATTCCACTTGGGCAAGCTGGTGAGCAGGATCCAAGCTTATTTGCAAGCATATTTATATATATCACAGGCACCTTCTTTGCAGCCTGTAGATCCCAGAAATATTGAGAGAAGGTAGCCTTACTAAATGTGCAAAAACAATCATACTGCCAAAATTCCACTGTTACTCCTTTCTCACACAGTACAGTGTGAAGAGTAGCTGACACTGTGGTAAAACCAAGAACTGCAGGGCTCATCAAGCCCTCAGAAATCACTCTGTCCAGCTTCTGCAGTGAGAGATGATTCACTTGCCTGAGACACCCCCAGAAAAGACAATATGATTTGTCTTCAAAATTTCCAGTGAGAAGTTCAGCACTTTTTTCAGTGATGCTATATAGTATAGCACCAAATTATTCAAATACTTCCATTTCTGTCTACATAAAATTTACTTCCTCTTACCTTCATGTAAAAGAATACATTTTGACTCATTTGTCATGATCCAGAGAAGTCTACTTTCTTTTTCTGTCTCTTCATTATCATTTTTCTGAAAATGTATTCTCATTGGTTTAAGAATACTTCAAGGCACTTGAAGGACATAGATTTATGCAGAACTCTTAAAGATGTCTTTTTTACCCCTTTAGATTTTAATTTCTTTTTTTTTTTTTTTTTTTTTTTTATCAGTCCAGGGATACCTTCTCTGTTTTTAGAGAAATTTTAAATATAAACTTTGATAATTCAAAGAGTGCTTTGGTAAGTTTATCAGATACATTAATCAAGTTCTCTGAACCTTCATGCCTCTGTGTTATATCAGTAGAGTCTTCTTTCTGTACTTGGACCTAAATTTCTACTCAGTTTTTAAACTAACAGTTAATCTGGTCAAGGTTCACTTTTCCTAGAAAAATTAAAAAAGAAAAGAATGTTCTCCTTTGTACCATTCACTATTTCCTTTGTTATGCATCTTTCCTTGTGTTCCTTTCTGAGTTTCTGTATATTCTCATAATTCTTAAAATTTTCCTTATGATGTTTGTGTGTCTTGTTAATTGAAATGAATTGTTTTCAATTTTATTCCTGACTACCTGTACTATTCCTTCACGTGAACTTTAATTATGCTATGTATATGAATTATACAACCAGATTTTCCTTACTCTTGTTTTATATGAGCGATATCTGCACTGTTACTTCCAAAATATTAATTATTTACACATTACTGTAGAGTAGTCAGGCAGAGTAGAATTTTCTAACTATCTCTGCTCTTGTAATATAACGATTCTCAGTTTTGTTTTTTTATTTTTTTTTTTAATGAGCAAATGAACCCTTAAACTATATTTCTAATTAGAGTATAACAGCTCAGAATGAATGACTTATAGGTTCTAAATAAAATTTTGCTTTAAACCTATAATTTCAATCAAAAAGACAAAATGGTAGTTGTCAACTATAGTTTTAGAACTCTGAGAAAGGAAAAATGCTAGAAAGCTTAAGGAAGAGGTCTGTTCTTCTTACAGGACAACACAACTGCTGAGATAGTAATAATGATTTATTTTTAAAACTGATGCATTTTTATAAAGAGCAGGAATGGTTATAGAAACTGTTAAAATATTCCGAGTTGTCTGCTAGAGCAAAACATTAGTAATACAGGCCTTCAATTTATTTGGGAAACAGAACAGAAGACAATTATTAAAACCAGGAAAAGAGCCTCCAAATAAATCTAGAAGGTCACATTTAATAACAGACTATAATAGTATAAAACACCTATTGAAAAGGCTCAGTAAAAATGAGAGTAAAATTAATATATTAGCATAAGTTTTACACAGGTATTAGATTCAGTGTGACAGATTCTAAGATATGGTAAAAACTCAAGAATAAAATTAGAGACCTGAAACTGGCAATTAGGGTCACATTTTACTCTTGGATTTAAATGCATGACTCATATGTAAAAGCAAACAAAATATCTCTTTTGGTATTTAAATGGAAGGTATATCTGATATTGCAGCATAGAATAATGGCAGTGTGAAAGAAAAGAGGAACAAATGACAGTTCCTCTCCTCTCTTCTCCACCTGTCTCTTCACAGTCACTTCAGCACAAAGGAATTTATGTGTATTCACAGTCATGCCTAAAGTACTGAGATCAAAGGATGTTATTTAGAAGTGAGATTATACTACTGCAGATTTTAAAGCTTCCAAACAAGAATAGAGTTCAATTCTTAAGTCTTTTTAACTTCAGAGATTTTGTTGGTTGGGCTTTTCTTTAAGTAAAAATACAAATTAACTGAGAATAGGTACAAATATTCCTCAGTTAAATTGTGTGGCAGTGCCTTTCCAGCTATTTTTTTCAAATAGTGAAAGGTCTGCAGGTTAATTGCTTTCCACAACATCATCATAACAACATTCCTGCCCTACAGCTGCTGGTGTAACCTCTACGTCTGCCTACCCACTCTTCAGACACCTCAAGGGAAGTTTTGCTGAATACTTTGGAGGTGAAAATTCAGAACTGGGTTTGGAGAATGATGGTATGGCTGTAACTTTAGGACTACTTATAAATATACTTTATTCACAATCTTAGTTAATTCAAAATTTTGTGGCAGTATTGCCTCAGCACATGACAACTTCTGTCTCAAACTGCTTGAAGGGGAATAAAGTTCTGGAATCACGTGAATAATTTGACACATGTTGGGTAAGTCCATTTATTGTCCTTCAAGAGGTTTAGCAGAGCCAATGACTCGGCAGTAGAGGGAAACTGAAGAGGCTACAAACAGCACCAATATTGAACTAATTTGTGAATGGACATAAAAGATAGTGTCAAGTAATTGTGTTTTGTTGAGAGTCCCTTTTAGCTAGGATACTGTAGTAAAAAATTACTTGTGTGAAGGGTTATAACACAGATGTGGTGGTGTTGTGGTGAGTTTAAATTCAAACAAAATGCTTATTTCCCACTGATAGCAAGCTTGGAAAATCAACCAGCAATAAGAAAAGCTTTGAAATCTCAATCTTTCTTGTGATCTTTTCTTATTTTTCAGCTCCATTATAAAAGATAAAAGAAGACAAATTGCACCTTCTCCTGCAGTTAGAGAACACCATTTTCTTCTGCTATTGGCCTCAGCATGTCCTAAGCTACAGACTTGTTTCTGCTGTGTAACTAAATGGCTTCATAAATTACAATTTAGGTACAAATCTACTGATGATTACGGGTACTACGGGTACTACAGGTACCAGAAGAAATAGGACTTAACTAAATCCTTTCTGAATGTGAGTTACCAGCAATAAAAAAGCGGGGAGGGGGGGGAAGGTTGGGGTTTGTTTGTTTGTGTGGGCTTGTTTTTTTTTGTTTTGTTTTTGTTTTGTTTTTTGTTTTTTTTGTTTTTTGTTTTTTTTTTTTGTCAGCAAAGGTAGATGTAACTTTTAATACCAACCTAAAGAGATGAATAGGAAGAATAAAAACACCTTCCTTCCATATCACAGCTTTCCATATATATAGATTGGATAACTGGATAAACCTTCATGCTATATTATTTTAGAAACATAGTTATTTTCGATTTAATAATGATGTAATTTTTAAAATGTATATTCCTCCTTCTCTCTTCAAAAGATTCAGAGCATCTAATTTATTAGGAGATGGAGCATTTTGTTTCATTTTTAAAAAAATTAATTAATAACTATTCTGTTGAACTATCTTGTTAAAAACAAATTGTTCCAAGTCTAATATTTAAATTACAAACCAACATTTCAGTGTATATCCTGAAAGATTACTTCCATTGCTTAGCTCTTTTTGTTTTTGTCAAAAAATGTCACAACACAAATGACAGTCTGCTGAAAACAGACTTCAATTCTGAAATTGCAAGAAGGGAGGCCTGGACTTTTGTGTCATTGCACATCAGTGTTAGAATGGAAACATTTCTATTTTGATTTTGATAATGAGCACATGTATGTTGATAAGAGCAACAAGTCACAATTTTATTCTGTCCACATAGTGAGAGGTCTAGATGTGTGAATGTAATTTTCCATGTTTTCCTGACTGTAAGCCAAGACAGATATTTGCAGCAATTTCTATAACCATGCAGCAGAAAAGCAGGAAAAGGGTGAAAAAGCCACATTAGGGAAACAATCCATTTCCCCAGCTGGAAGTGGGGAGATATAGTGCCCTAGTAATCCAGCTAAACAGTTTCTAGACTGAATCTGGCCATTGTCCAGAAATCTAGAATTAGATTTATGGAAGCAGAATTCAGTTTGAGACTAACATAGAAGTGGGATTGAATTGAGGGTTAAGATACATAAATTTGTGCTAGGGGCTCACATTCCATTAAATTCAATAAAGACTGGGGTCATGATTTCATTGAATATATGGGTGTGCTCAGGGCAATTTGAAATTATATGAGATGTTCAGGACAGCCAGACACAGGTGGCAGAAATGAGGTCATTTCTGGAGCAGTGGTCAGAGGTCAGATGCCCTAATGTAGGAGTAATAAAGTGGCCTTGAGTGGCACCAGATGTTGAGGTTTAGGCAAGAGAATCTCAACTCCAGTCTGCACAGCAAAGGGAGGCACAGCCATCCCTTTCTTTATATCTTCTTCTCTTGAACTTTCACTTTCTCCCTCTCACCTTCTTCCCTTTCTGTGTCAGATGAGACAAATGGTTTCAGGTATGGCAGTAGGCAATCATTGCTGAATCTCACTTGTGTTCTCCAAATGAGTCAAAGGTGAGAAAAATCAAAGTTATGTTAGTCTATGACCCGTGGAGGAGTCATGTAATATTCTATCATCCAATGTGTGTCTGCAGTACCTGTTTTTTCCAGGACAACTACCTGAATGATGTAGGTTGATTTTGACTGGCTGCTGAACACCCACCCAGCTCCTCTATAACTCCCCTTTTCAAAAGGATAGCAGGAGAAAACAAGCTAGGAAAGCTCCCTTACCTGCTATTGTCATGTTCAAAATAGTTTTGACTATGGGAAAATTAATAAAATATATTGTCAATTAAAAAAATTAAAGTGGAGTGGGACGGTGAGAAACAAATAAAAAACTTCTCCAAACACATTCTTCCCACCCTCCTTCCCAAGCTTAGCATCATTCCTCCATTCTCAGCTCTTCTTCAGGATTCATTACTGCATCATTTTTAGTCCTGTCACAATTAATTACTTTATCTGGCAATTTGAAAGATTCTCAATATGTCATTGAGATAAGCAAACACTGTAAGCCATTTTAATGGGCTCTTGAGTGCCTGAGAGTGATTGCACAGACAAACGTAAATAGTTCTTGGATAGTGAAATTTCAGCAGTCTAGGAAGAGAATAAAAATTTTATTTTCTCTCACGTAATAGTCCGTGTTCCAAAGTTATGACATTCCTTGCAGAATAAAATATATTTCTGTGTCTAAGAACCTACATTGATCTGGGATTCTTCAGCGAGTGTTAGTAATTCAACCAAAGTCTTGGCCACTGCAGCTATCCTTTGGGTATCTGATTTAGCTACAGATACACAAAACTGTTTATCAATTTGTAAAAAAAGGAACAGTATTTTATTTACTTTGTATAAAAATTCCTCACAGAGTGCTTTTGGGCAAAAAGAATAATTTCCTCTCTCCATGTCTCAAAATCTTGTCCTCAAGCTACCCTCCTTCTGGGTGTTTTTATGCTGTGTGTGTGGAACAGGTGAAGATAATCTTTTCCAGGGGAAGACAAACAGGTCAATGGATCTTCAATTAAATATTATCATCTGAAAAACCTGTAAAGGCTTTATTTTTTTCAAATCTTGTTTGTGCCCATCTGATGGTGTGTCACAGCCAGAAGATTTAATCTACTCCTCCTCATTATTCCTTATCTGAGGTCATAATCTTGGTTTTTGGTATGATAATTTAATAATTATTTTCACAACAACAAATTCTGATGCCAAAGGCACAGCATGATTTAGGTTAGAGAAAAAGAATCAGAAAGAGTTGAATTTGCAAAACTTGAAAGTGAGAACTTATATACATGTGAATACCTCACTAATAAAAATGTATAAACAAAAGCCTTTTACCTTAGCATAAAATGGGATGTACTACTCCAAACTACCTTTCAGCATCGATGAGCTTTTCAGGTTACACACTAATCAAAAGTGTTGCACTTTGTAAGTAAATATCTGTAGAAATTTAAATTCTCTTGAGAATTATTATATTTCTAATAACATTAATTAAAACCTCCCATAAATGCTGTTAAAAATAAAAGTATGATTACATATAACAAAAATAACAAGAGTGATTTATACACTGGTGGCTGTAGAAATTTTTAATCTTTTACACTTACTTTTACACTGTACACACATTTTCAAATATGGGAAACACTTTGGTGTGTATGCCTATGGAACTCTCTAAGATCATATGATACCATACATTTATAGCACATTTTCACTACAGTAGCTACAGATTTTAGGTGGCTTTTCCAGGTGTAACACTTGGGAACATAGAACTCTTCTTCCCTGATAAGTGGTTCTAAAATACCACAGAATTAGGGGTTTTCACAGCATATACAACAAGAAAAATGTACTTATTTAAAACACTAGAAAATATAGTCATGGTTGTGTTTGTCTTGGATACCAAATAATATTGGAATTTATAGGAATGAAAGAACTGGTGAGACTGTTGCAGCTACTGTTTTAAAGGAGTAACAACCAAGTTCTTATTGTAATCTGACACAAAAGCTCTGCTTAATCAATGACCAATTCAAGCACAGTTGCTTATCAAACTGGAATAATAAATGATATGGTGGTTTTATATTCAGTGCCCAAGAAGTGATTCAGGAGGCAATTCTTTGCTTATCAAAACACACACCACATTATACAAAATATTGATTGACTCTCTGAACTGAATTAAGGAATGGCTGAATCAATCAGAATGATATACAAGTTACTGCCTTTCTAGTAAAAAAGGCATGCTGAGCATCAAATACAAACAAACTTCTGCCCTCTACTAGTGTGGGGTGAGGCTGAGTCACAAGGGAAAACATCTGGGGTAGTATATTTGCTATTTTCACAGGTATCAGGGCCTTTTTGTGTCACTTGCAATGATCAACACTTGCTGAGAGGCCCCCTCCTAAGGGACATCTCAGGACATCCCTTCAATTCTCCTTCCCACACTCAGGACTTCCAAAGTGGATGCTACTGTGCCAAGAAAAGCTGAATCACTCTGTTAAGATGCAGCATATAATCTCTCTCTTTGAATTACTCTGTCACTCTGCAGGTGAGTACAGAGGAGATTCCAGGGAAAGAGTGTACCCAGGGAGGAGCCCATCTTGCAAGTTACCACCAGTCCCTGACCCAAGCTGGCAAAGCCAGGAGTGCCAGCTCAGTGAGGGAGTGTCAGGATATGTCTGTATTCGTGTAGTGAGTTCCATATTTAATGAAAATTCTTGAATTTTGTGAACTATTGAGTGTGGGGGGAAAATGTAATAATAATGAATTGCAAGCACTTATTCAACTGACAATGGCAGCTTAGTTTCAATTATTTATAACACTTCATAATGTGCTAATAAATGTTCTTTAGTAGCATGTCTTGAAAATGTAATGAAGTCTTAGTAAAATAAAACCTCATTAAAGCATTCAGATATTAATTCTGTGTTGACAAAAGGAAAACATAATCTGTTTTTATGAGCAATGTGTTTCTCATCTCTTCTGTAGTATTTGCCTGTTTCAATTCTTTATCAGAATTGTTTCTGACTTTTCTGAATTTTAAGTGTATTTTATTTCCCTTACTCCAAAGGAAATTTACATCTTCTTTTTTGCTGTGCCTATCAAAATCTCTTGATCTGAAGATGAAGAAGAAGAATTTATAATACCTTGAAATTAACTTTTTCTGTCCCTTCTTTATGCCTGCTACGTCTGCCAGTTCCACTACACTTTTCTTGAACTTACCAATGAAAGAAAAAATTAGCATAGACATAAATAGTTGCACATAGGAGTGTGGAGCTAGAATTAACTTTGTGCAGGCATCACAAATCTAATTTCATATTCTATTTAAAATTTCTAATGTCAAATGCATTTCAAATGCATTGTGCTCACAATTCTTCAGCTTGAATGTTCAAGTCAGGATTTATGCTGGGCTGCCCTGCCTCAGGGCAGTGTCTTAATTTTCTAACGATTTGCTGGGTGCCTGGATATAATCTTGGAAGAATTGTATAATAAATTCTTAAGAAAAAGAAGCTTTTTAGGGTGCCACCCTAAAAAACTTTAATGCAAACATGCAGCAGCTAAATTCAGCAAATAGTGAGGGTTAAACACAGAGTGTTCTGCTTCCTTTTAGCATATCTTAGATTCCTTTTTCCATCAAGATCCATGACCTGGGGGTAATTACCCACACCTGTTTTTCAGAGGACAAGGTCAGACGTCATTTAATTCTTTAGAGCAAACAAACAACTGAGGTAAGACGTGAGACAATGCCTAGACTTTCACGATGCTGAAGGTCTGTTCGCAGTGAGCTGTGGTGATACTTTATGAGTTGGCTATACTGGTCGTCAGTTTGTGGGAAATACTATCTGACATTATGAAGTCCTGCAAGAAGAACATTGAGCACCTTCCACTATATAAGACCATTTTGTCAATCACCTTTTCTCTCACATGATCATAAAAGTATTCCCTATCAATATCACTGAATGCTTATGCTGTTAGTAGGACAACAAAAACTGAAAAATCACATCTTATTGAGCATGCCTGTAGTACAACCAATACAAAAGGCTGCATAGAAAGATAAACAGACTGGATAGACTCCTCAGGGGGTATAAGGCCATCCTCTTCCTTTGAACTGTGCAAATGCACTTCAGCCAAATCTCATGTCCATTACCTTTTCTATCTGCTAATTGTGCAGATTTGTTATCACCCTGCCATCAATTAAGAATAAAAACAATAAGGCTTTTCTGCCTCTTTTGACTGAGTGCTACAGGCTAGTCTCAAATCTTAGAGTAGGACAATGAGATGTAGTTTAGAGCCTTGATATACACAGAAACATGTTTAAAAACATGTTTTTGTATAGGCAAAGCTTTTTTTGTGTAAAAGCTACCTTGTGTGCTCTGTTAATAATCATGTTATTCATATCTTCCCAATAACAAATGAAGATTTTGCCTGCTTGAGAAATTGTAATATAGCTATACATGCTATATGCTTCAAAATAATGTATAATAAGTCAATGTAATACTCTTAAATTATTTAGTAAATGCACAAAGATAGATCAGACATTTGATGATACTGAAAACTCAGCAGTGGGTAAAATTGATTGCACTTTGAGCATGAATAAAAGAGTTTATGATTTATTGACACTTTTTAGATTAATCTGAGGCCTCATTAAGCAATGAAGTAGAATAGTAAACCTAATTTGAAGGAATTTTAAAAATGGTCCTACAGCAAGGAAAGAGAATTAGATCCCACTTTTTGACATTAGCTATCTTTGGCAACTTTCAGTGTTCTTTAAAGGTAACACCTGTAAGCAACGGGGGAAAACTTAGTGTTCTTTGTGTCAGATTTTCTAACAATTCTATTATTTCCAAGTACAAAAAAAGCACTGAAAAAAGATTTTTTTAAAAAAAGACAAAATAGTTATGATTTAGAATTTTATGCTATTTTTTAAAAAAGTAATTAAAAAATCATCAAATTATGGTCATATTTAGTATCTCAGATTTACCAGTGCAATTTTCCTTGCTATGTGATTGTTTTGCATTTTGTTAGATAATTTGGGTTTGATATGTAGTACTGATTTCTTGACATTTGCTATCTAGATCTGAATTATGTAACTTGAGGATTTGTTTCTTTCACATTAAATCACAGGTCTATTTTGCTTTCAGTGGACAGTAAAGAGAACGAATATTATTTTTCTGCTGTATTCACAAAAGGTGCTTTAGGGGACACAGAGAGATCTTTTGCCACTTTCCAATGAATTTTAGATTTTAGCTTGTTTACTCAGTTTGTACTGGTCCAATAGAAAAATATGTAAGACAAATCCCTTGTAACTAGTAATTTGGATATCAGGATCCTAAGGGCAGTCATGCAATAATAGTTGTTAAAAATGTTCATAATAAATAAACCTTTTATTTTCTCATAATGTTGTTGCAGGGACAAGTGTTGAAGCCCTTTTACTGTGCTGGTAGTTAAAAAAAAATCCTCTCTACGTATGCATATATATTTATTATATACAAGAACATAATATACAAAATAATACCTGAGAATTACACCCATAAAATAAAGAGTGGGAGTTTTCTACCTGGGCTGATATATTCAGAATGCATGAGGGGATAGAACAGGACTCCCAAAACACCAGGCAAGAAAACAGTAACTCCTCACCTTTCCTTGCTTTATTTTATACAGAATATTAAAGAGACTTGCAAGAGCCCTCACCCTGGAAAGAAATATTGTACAAAACCTTAGATGATATTTCCTCCTATGAGGCCCTCTTGACAAATAAAAATTTTTCTTGAGAATTTGGCATTCTTCATTTTCATTAACAAGTGATATAAAGCAATGTATTCTCTCAGTTTCTCTCAGTTTTCTTGGGGGAAAAAAAAAATATCACCAGCTACTTCAAGATGGTTCAACAAAGTGATATAACATACAGCTTTTTATGTGAATGTTGTCTGTGAAAGAAGAATACAATAAGTTTGCAAAGACAGCAGTAAAAGTTGACAGGTTATGAAGGTAATGTTTAAACACAAGAAATTCAGAAGTTCTAAAAAAATTTTATTTTATTCAGAAAAGTTAAGTGGGATTCAGGCAAGAGGAAGAAAAAAGCAGAAATCTTGAAAGACATCCCTTTAGCAAGTTGGAAAATCAATTAAACACTAATCCAAGTGAGAGACTGTTACAAATGAATTATTTGCTACTTTACTTGAAAAGACAAGAGAGGAGAAGATCAAAAAAGACAAAGAAAATAAATATGGAAAGATGAGTAAGCAAAGCTGTGGAGTGAAGAGTAAATCAGAGCAAGTTCTTGGTAACAGCTATATTCAGGTATAGGATAAGGTGTCTTGCTTCTACTGGATTACATATCACTACAATCCTCAAATTCTAAACCTGGCCTTTGAAAAAAGCATTAAATTTGGTTTGTAAATCAAATATTTATTGCTTATTCCTGTGTACATGTTTTGGGTTTAGGGAATGGATGACAGAGGAGTGCTTCACTGTTTTTGTTTTTTTTTTTTTCTCATTTCCTTAACATAACATAACTGCCATTAAAGATAGTGCAGTGGTAAAATTAATATACAAGATATGAGAGAAATGTTTAAGTTTATCCTAACTAAAAAAATCACTCTTTTTGACAAAAAGCTGTCAGTGACCATTTCTAAGCTAAGGTAACAACTGATGTGCCATCCCTACAGGCTCTACCAAGAGACATCTCTCCATATTTTCATATTATTTACTGTTTTATTCCTTAGAGGCAGTAAACAAGCTGCTTAGGAAGGCTGTCGCAGGCATGGATAGCTGACTTTTTAAATTGTAATTTTTTTAAATTTTTTTTTATTTTTTATTTTTTTTTCCTGTGAAGGCAAAAGTCTGGGTCTTTCTGCAATCACTCTGAAGAGAACAGGAAAGCAGAGGGGAAAATGTAGCCAGAGTATTCTCTCACTATGATCATAGATAGTAAATTTTCTGTCTGACCTGTTCTGAATTCCACAAAGAAGGGTGTCCCTCAGGGAGCAATACTGAAGTCAGTACTGTTTACTGTCTCCATCAAAGACACAGCCAATGGGATCGAGTGCACTCTCAACAGATTTGTAGATGACACCAAGCGGAGTGGTATGGATGACACATTTGAAGGACAGGATGCCATTCACAGGGACTTGGACAAATTCAAAAAGTGGGCCCATGGCAACCTCAAGAGGTTCAATAATGCCAAGGGCAAGGTGCATCCCCTGGGTGGGGGCAAGCTCCAGTATAAATGTACACTGAGGAATAAAGGACTTAAAGCAATGCTGTGGAGGAGGACTTTGGGGTGGGGGTGCTGGTGGAAAAAAAGCTGGGCATGAGCTGGCTATGTGCACTGGCAACCCAAAAAGTCAACCCTTTCCTGGGCTCCATAACAAGAAGTATGGGCAGCAGGTCCAGGGAGGAGATTTTTCCCCTCTACTCCACACCCATAAGATCCCACACAGAGGACTGTGACCAGGTCTGAGGTTCCCAGCGGAAGAACAACATGGACCTGTGAGAACAGTCTCACCTGTGAAGAATGGTGAGAAAGTTGGGGTAGTATAACATGGGGAAGAGAAATCTCCATGGAGACCTTCTTTGGGCCTTTCAGTACTTAAAGCAGGCTTATAAGAAAGATGGAAATAGACTTTTTAGTATGGCCTGTAGTGATAGGACAAAGGCTAATGGTTGTAAACTAGAATGAGGTAGACTTAGGCAAGATAAAAGCAAGACAGATTTTACAATTAAAGTGGTGAACACTGGAACAGGTGTCCCAGATAGCTGGTAGATACCCCATCCCTAGAAAGAGCAAAGGTCAAGCTGGACAGAGCTCTGAACTACTTGATCCACTTGAAGTGCCCCTGCTTATTGCAGAAGGATCTTTCCAACCCAAACTATTGTATATTTCTATGGAAATGAACTTGTGTTATAATGCACAGGAGTCCCCATATCTTCCAACAACAAGAGTCATCTTGTTCAACTTCAGTGTTTGTATCCAAAAGCTGCTATTGGCAAATCTGAAAGAAAAAATGGGCAACGTTCCTACCATTTGCCTGAGGCTATTTTAGTTAGTATATCTAGATGTAATTAATATGATACCATAAATTAAGAGGAACAGGCATCTCAAACATTCCTAAAATGAAAATAAATAGCCTGATATTAAACTAAAACTAAATCATTTGAACCTTACTTTTCTGTGGGACCAAAATGGCAACATGGCATCATTGAATTGTCAGTAAAAGAAAGAGATTTCCACTGAATTTTTATTTTTTAGGAGATCCTGGACCCATTGTCTTGCAATCAGCAACTTTAAGTCTATATTAACCCTAGTCAGATGGCTTCTGCCACAAACAAAGGCAATATCAGCACTCAAAGTGACAGACCATTGTGATACAAAGATAATTCAGACTTCTAGATCATTATAATATTGAAAGGAATTTCAATTGTCATGAAACATAATGAAATGAAGTAATAATGAAAAGAATTCAGAAGACTATTCTGTACAACACTAATTCTTCTATAGTCAACTTTCAGTGTCCTATCAGTGTCCTTTTAAATGCCTGATCCTTTTGGTGTAGAATTAATTAAACCACTGATCTCCAAGGTGACCTCAGGGAAAAGGCATGATTTACTTTTACAATAAAAAACTAATGTAAACTAGAGAAGTTTACAATCCTGTGGAGAAAATCCACATGTACATGTTTTAATGATTCAACAAAAAACAATGCACTATCCATGACCACCTTGAATAGGTAGCTAAACCCTAGTCTAGATGATATTTAAAGCTCTGAATACCTTTTTTAACAGAAATTATTGGAAAAACCTAAATGAAACAGATTCTATGAGAAAATGCTGGCATGAAGAAACCGAATACTTACACATATGAATACTGAACAAAGAAGATCAGAAATAGATGAATTTTTAACATATATTCAGTATAAATATGTCAATTTTTAACAAATATTCAGTATAAAACTTTATTACACACCAGCACTGAATTAAGGCAGCAGAAAAGGTGAACAGAGATTACTGAGTGAAATCTACTCTACTGTGATTCTTCCCAAGTTTATTGGTTAGCTCTTTTAAGGGTACATATAGAGACCTATTAGTAAATTCTGTTTCCTTCCAGATTTGCACCCTTCACCAGAGGATATCTCATCAATAAACCAGGTAATTGTTTTGCATTAATTGTGAAAACCAGTTGTTAGCTTTAATTTCAGTAAGATTCCCAAGTATCATATACATAGATGCAAACTACAAACAAATAACCATCTTATTTCAAACTTCTTTATTCTTTATTTTTCTCTCATGGTTACACTGAAGGCTTTTACTAACATCATAATTATATAATATACATCATGTTGGGGAAATATTTTTTCCTTCTTTTAATGTTTTATTTGCAGGCTTTAACAAGTTTATAGATACCAGCCCCCAGTGTTATGATACAGTTTTAATTTAGAGGTAGATGACCATTATTGCACTGTAATTCTTTCTTGCAGATTTATGGAATCATAAACCTGATGGTGCTTTAGGGATGCTTTTAAAAGGAAGCAGCAGGAACAACAAGGGAAATGTTGGAAAGAAAAGTATTGCTGGATACTGTAGAAGCTTTTTCTGTTTTGAGGGAAGAATTAGAATGCCCACGCAAGGGAATGATAATCCTGGTATATAGCATATTTTGGGCTTTATTATTATAAGTGTTACCAATATTTTGTGCTAACTTACCCCTTTTACGGCATACATGCTTCTTGTCATTCCATGCCTCCCTTTCCTGTTAGCAAAGTTTTGTGCCAAGAGTTTTCTGTTGTGCCATGACTTTCTAATACATTGGAAAACCTCTTTAAGATCACCATAGGTGTGTCATAAATTTTTCTCACAATAAAATGCACGAGAATGTGACTACGACATTGTTTATTTTTATTTAGGGGGTTGGCCTGTCTTAGTAGGTTTTGTACGCTTATTATGCCTGATAATTTAGGATTCTTTCTGGACTCAATTGCTCAATTGAATATTTAGACATTGTATTGCCTATGTATGTACATCTGTGTTTAAACAGAACTCGAGGAAGTTTTCTTGTTTTCACCCAGAGTCGCCAGCATAGGAAAGGATTAGAAGTGCAACATAAAATTGGACCTATGGCAATAAAAGTTTTAGTTTGATTTTGAGAGTGGTTATATTTACATCAGTAGTAAAACCATTATAAATTTGTTTCTACATTTATAGTATTGTTCTATGATCATCTGACTACCTAAAATGTATACAAAGAACATCAGTCATTAACTCTAAAAAAGAAAGTATTTCCAGGCAGTCTTTCTGAGTTTAGAAACAAGATAAAAGCTTTATGACTCAAAGAAAACAATCAAACGCTTTTTTTTTTTTTTTTNCCACAAGCATCATATTTACTCAAAGGATTGTAACGATAAAAGCAAATATCTCTTACAGGAAGCTAGGACAAACGCTGTCAGAGAACTGGGTAGTAAATAGCCCTGAAATTGTTTTCTCTTCTTCATTTCAAAAGCTTAAGGCAAAGAATGTTTGACCTTTTACAAATGGAATGGTTTCCTGCAGGTCATGATGCTGTATTGAGCGCTGCTGGTCATGTGCAACTTGATGCAATCATTTTGAATGGTGAAACTATGGTTGCTGGCACAGAGTCCTGCATATGGAGGATTTCTAAATCAGTGACATTTGCTTGTTTCAATACCCCAAAAGTTGGAATATGTCTTTCTCCACTCAGCTGTATTGCCAGAGTTTTTTGACAGGCATTGCAAATTAAATGGTATGATTGTTCTACATGACCCAGAAAGTGTAAAGGGGTCAAGGAGAGAAATGTGAAATACAAGCAAAAAAGCTGCTTAAACCTGAGGTATCTATACTCCATTAATTTTCACCTTGACATACTAATGAAATATGAACTATATTTCTATTCAACCTTATATTACAACTTATGAATATTTTAATGAATGTCATATAACCTGTAGGCTAAATTTTGCTCCCATTGAGAACAATGGAAATTTTTGCTATTACTCTCAACAGACTAAGATTTGACTCCACTTTACAGTTAATTTATCTCCTGCCTTTTGTTAAAACTTCTTGTTTGGATACTGGTTCCTTTCCACATAGCTGGTGTGTATAACTAATTCATTAATGGCAGTTGGGTTCTTTTTTCATTTTCTCATGCTTTCTTAAATTTCATTTTTGCTGTAACCAATATAAAAGTCAAACAGCCAGGTTATGCAACAGTGGAGAGTATTTGAGCATACATATATGTACCCCTAGCACTACTGGGAATTATAGACTTATGAAGTATCTAATAAATTCTGTCAGGCAGTGCTTCTTTCAACTTTTTGTCTGTTTTAACCATACTTTTGTTACTATTACTCTAGACTTGCAGAAGAAACTCACAGGAGTGAGATTCTGTGTGTTGCGTGACCCCAACCCTTAAACTGCAGCACAACTGCTATCATAATAAGCTCCATAGTGGTAAATATAACACCTTAGTAAAAAGCACATGGTAAACCCAGGGATATTTTAACACACTATGAAAAATGGTTAGCTGAGTCCATAGAAATGTGCTGATAGAAATATATGAGAACTGATAAATTTCAATTTTCTGTCATAATAGTTTAATTATTAATTAATTATTTTGGGAAGTGTTTGTAAACCACAATGACAGTTTCTCTGGTCTCGTCTCTTGCTGACAATGATTCAGGATTCACAAACTATGTGTCTAAGTCCTCTGAAAGACCCTATCAGATAGTTTTGCTTAGAGCACTAATTTCACCACTAAAAAATGCAGTCGGAAGAGATTTTCTGTTTGTGCAAGTGCTACTTAAGTAGCAAAATAGTGGTTAGAGCACTTAAAAAAATGTGGAAGAAAAATTTGGCTGTCTACAATCAGTACCAAAAGTAAAATAAAAAAGGACACAGTTCCATTGGTTTGCTGTCGTTGAGATTTTGGCTTGTCTTCATTGAAGACTAGAATCTGGGTAATTGTAAAAGAAGACCTTTATTACATCATTAAATCAGTCCTGTGAAGGCAAAGTTATTAGAGTCCATAGCAGTACGCAGAGGCCTTGTAATAAAAAGTGTCTAAGTCCCAAGCAAAAGCAGCAGCCACAGCAGCAGCAGAGGCCTCAACAGCCTGTCTCCCATGAGCCTCTTATCAGTAGCAGTCTATGCAGTAGCAACAACAGCGGCATCGGTGTTTTTGTGAGTCCTGTGTGTGTGTTCTCAAAGTAGTGCATTTTTATTCTATTTTTAGCCAATCAGGTACATACACGAATTTTCTATATCCTTGCTGGACCAATCCTAGGCTAAAATTGATGTGTGTTAATTTTTGTAAATTCTAACACAAATTCTATGCATCTAGTTCTATCTGTTCCTTCTAGGAATTTCTAGCAAGGCTACATTATTTTTATTATGACTAGAATTTAACCAGCTTTCAAAAGACAATATCATTGAACTATAAACTAGGTACTAGGTCTCTTTCTTACTTACTAACACAGGCTCTTATTTTTAAGGCACTTAAATATCCTCTAGTTATTTAAAGCTAGACTTGTATTTCTACTTCATGTCTGTGTGGATTTATGTATTTTAGATTTTCTGAAGGTTTTAATTCAAATCTCACATCTCTGGGCACTCCTGGCCCTCTATGGATTTGGCCCAGGGGGGATTCATATTCCCAAAGTTAGTCTACTGCATTGTGGCAGTTTATGAATGCAAGTTTTCAAGCAGATTTCCTGATGGAGTAAACAAAATAGTTCCTTCTATTACGAAATTTCATTGGCTGAGACAATGGTTTGAATTTTGGTCCAATCTCTATTTGTTGACAGCATAGCCCTTGACAGCAAAACTCCTAAAAATCCCAAATCTGTTATGCAAATTTGCTCCCTAATGTCCATTGAAGGTCAGGAAATAACATGTGTAAGTGTCTCATGACCAAAATATAGCCTTGCCAGTCATCATGCCATAACTATGCAGAGAGGTATGTAGAGACCATCAGTCTCATATACATAGGACACAAAAGAAGCAACACTGGTTTCAGGATGATGTTGCTCCATCTGTGGGTACAGTACACCTCATGCCTTCACATTCTTGGAAACAGCAGTGGCATGTCTGCCTTCCCCATCAACACAGCCATGAGATCCACATGCATGTCAATATATGGCAACCCCAGACTCACTTAGTTCCCAGATGCCCATGGGGGAATAGATTCCCAGATGGGGAATCCAAATGTGATGACTGGTCACACTAAGTCTGTGACTGCTGCTGAGAATGGCTCAAGGATTTATAAAAGGCTTTGTCTTTTGTAGCCAAGAAAGTTACTGTAATGGAATCCATGGCATACACCAGCCCTGGAATGGCTGGTTTGTATGAGTAATATGTTGGAAAACTTAAGAAAGTAATGAACAACTTCTTGGCAATTTTGGATGCTCTGGTCAACGCTTGCATATCCAGAAGATTTGAACCTACTTCAGGATGGCTAACTTTGTATGGTTCATCTCAAAGAATGAGGAAAACACAATAATGGGCCTCAGATACTGACATGGTTTCCTGGTCACATTCATGAGGAGAGCAGCAGAAGTGGAGCAGGAACAGAAGCACTGGAACTGGCAGTATAAATAACAGGCTATACATTTTTACAAATGTTAAGCAGAATTTTCCAGCATGTATTGGGTATGCTTACAGTGCTAAAAGGTTCACATGCTATCCATTAGACAGACTGACATGTAGCCCTTCTTCTTTAGGTCATTTATGTTGAAATGTCCTTTAATGTTCATAGAGGAACTCTGAAGGAAAGATATTTATTGACAAGTTCACATAGTAGATACTGAAGACTAATCCTCACTAAAACACTCAATAAACTAATCAAGCAACTGAAAGTCAAATGGGGATATGTTGATCTCCCTTGCATCTTGCTGACCACTGTGGTTTTTCAGATTAGTTTTTTATACTGTATCTTGTAAGTATTTTTCCTCTTACATCTTGTTCTATCATCAACTCAACATTTATATGTTATTTCCCGATTTTCTTACGTGGTTTCATCATGTCAACTTCTTAGCCAAACATCCAGATTTGAACTAAACCTTAACTCAGGAACAGCAGAAACTCATGGCTGAGGGTCATCTGGTGAACATGACGTATGCTAGAAAAGCCCCTGACTATACATATACAAAGTTCACTGGTAAACTGTTCCACCTGTCATAAATTATGGATGAGACTGGTATGATCTGCTAAATGCTCATCTTTGGCAGTTTGCACCTACTTCAGTTTTCACCCAGGTATCGAGACAACACAGATGAAATTGTTCATTTCTCAAGATCTGCCTTAACTTAAGGAGCCTCAATGCCACTCGTCTTTCCCTCACATTGGGAGATACTCTAAAAGCATTGCACACTTAACACACTCTATTTGTTGTTCACAGCACTGAAGTAGCTTTAGCTCTATGAAAAATCATTCATGAAATCTGGCATTTATCTTCTAAATGCTCCTGTGCTTGGTGTGTGCATAAGTGTTTATATGGTAAGGAAACTTCCCTGCCTGTGCCTCCAGGAGCCACTCTGTCAGTCACACTCACACACCTGAGCTGGGATGGAGGTGCCTTGGCAGCTACAGCCCCACACTCACACAGTCACACCAGGCTTCTGAGCTGGCTCAAACCCAGGTTTCCCACAGCAGAGTCTCAGATGAACTGGTCTTGGTGCAATAACTAAATAAGAGAAAACCAGCTTGAGCTGGTGCCTCTGAGGAGGAGCCCTGAACAAAGGACCCCCTGGGCTTTTATCCCCACACAGTCTAAGCACAGAAAAGTCTGGAACCCTTGGCTCCTGCTGTGTCTCCAAGTGCCCTGTCTCCTGGCCAGGCCACAGGTCCCCAGGCCCTTTGCTGTGCAAAGGGTCAGCGATTCCCAGCCTTTTGCTTTGGGCTCCCAGAGCTCAACCTGCGGCTCCTACTGCAGCTGCTCACCAAGATACTGGCACTGAATGGATTCCTCAACATATATAAACATGTAAAAATCCTTTCATTGTGTCTCTCATCAGTGAACACAGACGTTCTATCATAAAACTGTAAAACCAATCACAGTTGGTATGTCAGATTAAGACCAAATGTGGTTTTGGTTCAGGCTTTGGGTTTTTTTACCATTTCTTCCCAGGAAAGTGTTAATTTGAACGTTTTAATTTAACTATGAGGTGGGTTGATTATTTGGTTAAATTAGGTACTTAAAGCCAGTCTATAACACAATCCTTTATATATGTTAGAGATTTATTTTAAATATTAAAATATTTGTTTTGAGATCTTATTTTTTTTTTTATTTTCTTTCAATAGAATGCATCCTGATTCAAATATACTCTCTCTATTCCTACAAAAGTTGTCTTAGGATATATTGGTACTGCTATTATCCAAATTCAAATCAATAAAAGATTGCTGAGAAAGGGATGTGAATAATGGTGTGAATTATCTTCTATACCAAAACTTAGAGAAAAGACTGAAACAGCTGGCATCCTCTGTGACTGCATTTGGTCTAGGTATCTCAAATCTGAAAAATAAAAGAGGTAAAAAATGAGTATAATTTACACAAAATGCATACAGAAACCTTAGCCTGGTCAGTGGCTTGGCAAAGAATTATGAGTTTTAACCCCTATGAAAAAATAATTTAAAAATTTTTCAATTGCCTCTGCAAACTTTATAATTTCTTTCTGCTAATAAATTTCAGAGACCCTGCCTTGAAAAATAAAAATATCGTAATTAATTCAACATTTAAAAAATGCTTTCTTGTACTATTTTAGATTAACCCTTAGAGAAAATATAATATTGTTTAAAAATGTGACTTCTGAAGAAGTACCATCAAGTTAAGAAACAAATTTGAGAGGCTCTAACTTACTGTGGAACATCTGCTGCCATCAAAAGCATCAATATTGCTATATATATTTTCTGGCACATCATTAAAATCCATATCACTATAGAGATATAATTCAGTTTACTTCTTCTAACTTTAAAATGAAAATAAATACTTCTCAGAAGAATCTTAATGTAGGTTTTTTACAAAAAATGCAGAATACAATTTCTTTACGTCAAGGATGAAAGAATAATTTTTCAAGTTACAAGGTACAAACTTCCTCCTCTCTGTAGCATTTGAAAACTCCAACTAAACCGCCCTGAGGAGAATCAGTAAGATTAGGCAAAAATGATTGGAATAGCCTCTAAGTACTTTTCCTGAAAGAATTCTGTAGTCACTCACTTTGTTATTTGCTTTGATATGCACTTTGATTTCCATTCCCGAAAGTCATTAAAAAAAAAGAGAAAAAAAAAGAAAGAGAGTGCTTTTTGTAGCAACATATTTGCCTTGGAATTGAGTTTGCAAATTATATGTAAACATTAGGAAATACTTGTTAGCTGCATTGGAGCTTCTTCTAAGATAAGCATTAAGATATACTGTATTTGATATTACTCAAGAGGGTGCAGGCAATCTGCATAGATTTGCTACTGCCTCTCAAAACAACATGAAGAAACAAATTCAACTGCAAATTCAAAAAAGGCAATCAGCTCCCTAGGTGAACTTCTGACTTAAATTTACTTAAAATTTGGCTTTTCCTTCCTCCTTTTGGAATATTTTCAATGAGGTATGAAGGGAAAATAAGGATTTCATCATTCAAATGGATTCCAAACTGTTAGATTTCACCTTTCCCTGTAACTTTTAGAACTTGTAATAAGAATGCTGACCTGTTGTGCTCAAGTCACCTGAGATCTGTGAAAGTTTTTGTTATGCATTAGGCAGCATTAAGTGGCAGAAAGTGTGCCTCTTGTATCTGTGGGCTATGCAGCCCTGTTCCACAATGGAGTGGGTTGTGGATGTCTTTGATGTGTGAAGCTTCTCATGGGCTTTTTACCCCACTTTTCATCTTAGACATGGAACACTGTCCTGAGGAGTTTGACAGCATACATATTCATGTGCTGGTATAATTACTCTCACTGTACCAATATCAAGCTGAATATCTCAGGTGGTCTTCCATTCATTAAATTGTTAAAAAAACCTCATAACACCCCACTTAACATTCTGCTCCCTTGCTTTGCATTTACTGTATTTAATCTGTTCGTTTAAAGTGATAGGGTACATAGTTGCTGGGGTTTTTTTCCCTTTCTCCAGTCAGACAATAGATTATGGTGACTTTGGTTCAGTTGAACTATTGTTTATATAAAGCCTAAATTAGACAAGAATACAGGTAAGGAGGAAAGCTAAGATGTGAAATATTTTAAAAGAAAACATGTAAGGCTACATGCATTGCTTATGCTTTAATTAAAAGGGTATCTTGAGGTAACCATTTGGTATCTTGGCTTTACTACAACTACCTTCTCTGCCTCCTTAGAATACCAGGGCCTCCATTTTACACCACCTGTGCAATGGTTCTTCACAGCACAACCTCCTTTTTTCTTCTGACCTGCTGGTCTGCCTCCAAGGACATGTCTGTTCCCTTGTGATACTCTGTTGTTGGCTATGCAATCCGAACAGCAGGATAAGATTGTGAGGTAGCAATCCTAAGTTTAGGACATGGAATTGTACAGGAGAGGATGGGATCCTGGTGGTCTACTTGTCCCATTGAAGCTTATGATGAAGTTATATAGGAGACAGGTACATTCATAGAGTTTCATTTTTAGAAGTTACCACTTCTATATTTAAATTAAAAGAAAATAAAAAGTGAGACATCTACATATTTCCTCTTATGTAGACATGTGGATCGCCACAGAAATCCAAACGGATTTTGCCAATATCTCTGCAGGTGTTATATGACTATGTTACTGTAGAGAACTTTCTCACCAGGGTATTTTCTTATGCAAAACTGAATACTCTGCTTTTCATGCAGAGATCCTGTTATCTATGAGAAGGGCTTCCCTTTAGCTCTACTATATGGATATCCAGAGTTCATAAGTTATTTGCTGGGTTCATAAAGCATGCCCTGAATAAAAAAAATACTAATCTTGCTGCCTAAGTCATGCAGATGCTTGTATTTACTGTTCTGCTCCATTTGTGGTGACTGCAGGTCAAATCAGAGCTGTAAAGTTTGTTATGGGAATAAAGGAATATGTCTTGAGTTCTGACTCCTAAGCTTGACAGATTTGTCTGCTGACAAACATCCACAGAGTATGACAGTTCTCACCAGCTTTTAGGAAGGATATGGCTATAGGTTTATTTTTGTTGCTGTTGGACTATGCTTGGCCCAAAATTCCAAATTTTTTGTTTAGTATCTAAAATAAAGGAACCTATAAAGGAACCTAAAGGAGCTATAATTTCTTCTAATAAATTATTTCCATTAATAGGTAGTGCTTTTTCTCCTATCTAGCAAAGGTATAAAATGCTTGTATGGTTGAGCTTTTTATTCTTTCAGCTGAATCAGAGATCCAAATATTTAATGACATGATGCAAATATGTGTCAAGGGGTCTTTAAGTCTATAAACTTTGGAATGGAGCATATGCGTCCTGTCTGGAAGATTCAGCAGTACTTATTCATTGTATCAGTGTATAATTATCACTTAGGATTTGAATGCTGAGGGGAAAAAAACCAGCAAAGGCACATAATACTTTAGGTATAGTCTAATGAGAAAGGTAAGGAGTATTTTTTTTGTTGTTGTTAGCAAATGCTTATACATCTCATGGGTTTTGAGAGTTGTCTCTGGTACATATTTTCCCCTCAAGAGGGAAATCTGTGTTTAAAATTTGACCAGCTGCTAAACTCTCTGCTTCTTTAAAGCCTGATGTACCCTTTGAGTTTGGTTCCTGTCAGTGCAGAAAGATGGCCACAGAACCACATTTTTTCAAGTTGTTTTCCAAGGTGTGCATGAGGTTAAAACATGTCTTGAGAGTCTCTTCACTAAGGAGTTAAAATCTGATTTTAATAATCTCCTCCACTATGCAGAGAAAACTTATGTGATATATTTCAATTTTAAACAGTTTTTTACTATGGTATCCAATTTCCTTCTAGCCCCTGGTTATTACTCTTTCAGAACTATTTTAGTCTATCCTATCACTGATTCTTATAATGTCTAGTACCACTTAAGCAGGAAACAGCTAAGTTATAAGTATTATTGAGTAAGTCACATACATATACTAAACTTAGACTTCAAAAAATATTAGTAACAGCTTTAAAGGAACATGATCAAGGTTAAGCAGCTCACATCTTGACAGTCCAAATCTGAAAAGAAATGTTCTGTTTTATTGGGGAGTATTTTAAAAGCATAAAATACCACTTGGAGATGAAGAAAGGTCAACCTTGCAATGTCCCTGCAATGCTTCTCAGGTAGTTTACATTAATGATCCATGTCTAACAAATTTCCCAGTAATCTTGGATAGGAACCTTGGTTAACTTTCTGTTTCATTTTATAGTTTTCAGTTAAGCACCATTTCATTGGGTAAGATTATATTCTGGTACATGTAAAGTAGGTCTGCCACTGCTTCATAAAAGCAGTATCTTCATCTCATTTTGTATAATGGGAGGAGGTCTTCTTTGTTCATTAGATGCAGCACAAAATGGACTGATCAAATTGAGTTTCTGGGTATTGGTCAGACATCCTGAAGGAAATGCTGGGAAACAAGAGAATTCATTTTTCCAGATAATGTGTGACAAAGGACAAGATTTTGTTGTTTTTACAGATTTTATTTTCTATTTTTTCTATTTTTACAGATTTTCAATTCCAACTGTATTCATAGTAGAACTTTTAATGAAACTTAATTTTTATTGAAAATAAACTGTTTATACTTTTTTAAGTAATACAAAATATAATTAAGTAATTTAAAAGCAAATTCCTATAGCTCAGTGCTCTCTGTAAAGTATCTTGAAATTTCTTAAATAAATTCAGGTGAGAAATAAAAATGCTCACTGTTGAAATGTATGGATAAAAATAGAGGCCTTAAAAAAGGAAAAAAGAATGAGGCATTAAATACTATGACACAGTTTTTTTTTTTAATGAAATGCTCTTGGGTATTTGCAGGGAATTCATGTGAGTTTACTTAGATATCTGCAAGTTATTTGTCTAGACTTAAAAAGTTAACCCAGATCACTGTCATCTCCAGGATATAGTGACCTTCATGACCACACAAGGAAAATATGCACCTTAAGAGGGAAAAACACTTCCTGCTAGGACTAGAATACAAGACTGGTTGAATTAATTAGAGTGATCTTTACCTCCATTAACTTCACGGATATCTGTACAGTCACCAATTTGGATTTAAACAACTAAAATTTAGATGTTCAAAGATAAATAATTTTCATCCTTATGTTCTAAAACTGAACTGCAGAGAATGTTTTCCGTCCATATTATAATTTATTATGTAAGAGTGATGCAGAAATGAATCAATCCAGTCCTCATTCATTCATACCTTCATTCATTCTGCTCTAATCTACTTAGTTCTGCACCTACTTTAAAGTGCACTAATAAAACAACTAATTCTAGAATCTGCTACTTGTTTTGAGGTTTCAGGCTAAGATTTCAGGTTCTTGTCATGACTGAACTGCTCAAATTTCCTGCATAAATTCAGCCACTGAAGTAATCCCAGAGCCCTGATATTTATATTTATTCTTATGCAGGTTCAGTCATTGAGACTCACAGAGCTTTCATTCTGTCATTTAAAGGACAAATACAAATCAGCCAACTACTAAAATTGTGTTTCCACCTTTTGTAAAATCCATATAGTACTAGTGGCAAATACCTTTAGGGTAAACTGTGTGGTGGAAAAGTCAGTGTAATCCATACTTTGAGAATTTGTGCTCATTAGAAAGAAAATACCATGAAAAAATCTGTGAAAAAGATGAATACAGAGAAACTATCAATGTACTCTTCTTATCTCTTTCTCTCTTTACTGTTTTTATCCTGATTGACAGAACAGACCAAGACTACCCTGCAAAATCCTAAGTTGCTGAAGAAGATTTTTTATGATGTAAGAAAATGAAATGTATCTTGATTCTAACTAGGAAGAAGAAAAGGAAAAAAAAAAAAAAAAAGAAAAATAGAAACTCAATACCATCCTGTTCTTAGTTGCAACCCTTAGTGTTACTTACAGGACATATGCTCTGTTTTGAAAGTCTTGACTGGTGCTGGATTACAAAAGGTGGTATCACAAACTTCATTTCCCACATATGTGATTAATTGTTTTTTCTCTCTGAGCAAAGCCATTATTTCTCTACTCTCAGGCAAATTCGATGGAATGCATAGGGGACAGAATATGAATTCTACTGCTTTCTCCCCCCCAAAGTGAGGAGAAAGCAGATTTGTCTTTCATTTTCAAAGATTAATTTTTATTGCTAAGAAAAAATCTCACTAAACACATGTGCTCTTTAGTTAAATTAGATTTTTGCCTCTTCCTCTGAAATCTTAAAACAAAAATGGCAGTGTTTGTAAGCATGTCTTTATATATCAGGATGAGAAATCTATTATTTCAGAGTTCCTTAGACTTTAAAAAGCAGCTATGGAAAAATACGTGTTCAAATTTGAAACAGAATCTGGTAATCTGTGAAACTTGTTCCCAAAACTGACCTAATTTTCATAAGCTTTCCAAAGAAAGCATCCAGATCTCAGGGGAAAACATGCCTTTCTGCAAAAGGCAAGGGATAAGAAATAAATTGTTGAAGTTTTGGAATTATTTTAAAATCCCTTCCCTTCCCTTCCCTTCCCTTCCCTTCCCTTCCCTT
>VXBN01008492.1:522237-535782 GCA_013397395.1 Sinosuthora webbiana
CCTCCCCTCCCCTCCCCTCTGTGGTTTCATTTTCAGATTGAGAAAGAAGAAATTGCTTAGAAGTGCAATAGATGAAGGATATGCACCATGATAGTTTCTTATTCACTCATTTCTGGATGATTTTTTCATGTGAAAGAGAAACCTAGAATCAGAATAAATGTATGGCTGAGGCTGGCAGGACTGGCTCCTTAACCATCCATCCTTTTATGCCAAGGCCAAAGAACAGCAGTTCTGGTTGAAGACATAGGTTTGATAGTACATTATACTCTTTTTAAATGATGATTATAAAGACAACAAAAGATAAAGAAGATCTATGTTTGCCTGGTAGCAGAAATTTTGTCCTAGACCTCATATTTCATGAGTGAATCCTAAATATATTTAGATGTGAGATAAATGCTACTTATCTTCAGAAACAGTGTTTGCTCAAGGTATGAACAGAACTGTAGTTGTACAGGCAATATGACAGATGAGATGTGTCTTGAACTGTGATCCCAAATCCTACTGCACTTAATTATCTGCTGTTGAAGCTCTGAGTCTCACCAGACAGAAATTAGGTATTGTATTACTGGATGTTGAGGGCTACCTCAGAGCCACTTCAAAGCTCAGACAGGAAAAATACTGTACTCTGCTTTGCACAGGACAAACCAGCACCAATCTGCTATGGTAACCAAAAAGGCGACTGACATTTTTTCTAATATATAGGTCTCCATATACAAATTACTTTGTGTAAATTGCAAGAGAATCTATTATTTATACAATTTAAACTCTTTCTTTTTCTAAAACTAAGTAAGTGTAAAATTTACTGAGATCTGTGCAATTCTTTTTGTTAAACAGCAATGAAAAATCTCTTGCCTACATTTGTCAGCATATTCCTCAAACTTGTTAATTTAACTGAAAAACTTATGTGTGACCTGAAAGAATTTTACTTTATTAAACTGTGTGGAGTTCTAACTTTTCTATCAGTTCTATTGTGAAATGACAGGTGATAACAGTTTTAAGTTAACCATTTCTTAAATATGTAGTCTGGAAATATATTAATTTCTACTGAAGACTGAAGCAATCCATAAAAAAAGTTGCAGCTTATTAAAATGGTTCTCTTCCCTTAATCTTTTTCTGGCCAGTGCTAAGTAAGCTGTAATCTCCCAGGAAATGATAGAATGTATAGATATCATTAGGTCTAGATACCAGACAAAAAATACTAATTTGTAATTTTTACTCTAGAATCTATACTGAACCTCTATGTACAAATTTCCTTCTTGAGACAATGAGATTTAAGAATGTTTCTTCTGACATAAAGACACAGATATTGGTTTATTTTTATCTTGTGTACTTCCTTTTTCTGTAATTGTTTTAAATGCAGAAGTACAACAAGATAAGAAATACTGATAATCTTACTGACATAATAAAAGCCACCAAGCTTTTGTTCTCAGATTTCTTCAATAGGATTATGCTTCTAGCAGTACTGGTAATGTACCCAAAGATAATTTTTTTTCTTATTAGTAGCATCTTTGGGGAACATTAATCTCTGAATAATTGAGAAACACTGGCTAAGATGTTAGCTTTAAATGATACATTAGTAGCTGTCATTTAAATTGATAGTTAAAGCTGTAATTGAGAGTAACGCCAGAAGGTAACTACTCTGTCGTTGAATTTTTACTGCTTTATTAAATTACTGACCTGATGCAACTCTGCACCTGGCTGAAGTGTATCACCACAATATATTGGAGTCTTTTTACCACATAAGGGCAAAAACTGTGATTTTATTTCTTTCTATCACAAAGCTTCATATTCTGTTTTGTTTTGTTGCCAAATTTTGGATGGCTATATAAATGGATATTCTTTCTTTCAGTCTGTCTAGCTATATGTCATCATGTCTGCACAATTTTTTTTATGACCTTCAATGTAGGACTCTCAATTGCTTAGACCTCATAAAGAATCAATAACCATTCCTTACAAACAGCGGCAAATAGATAATATTCTGTAAGACAGTCCTACCATATTGTGACACAATGCTTGGTGCTTTAATTTTTTTTTTTTTCAGTATTGCTTTGTTTTGCAGAAACAAGTAGATAGATTTGAACTATTTGAAAGAACTGTTGCACTCTCCTAAATGTTATGCAAAATGGAGTAAAAGACACGTAGACATTAAATTTTGCATTAAAAGATACCATTCTGGAGCAGCTCATCATGTTTGCCCTTTTCTCTGTCTGTGGACATAGCATAATTTTTAAACCTACTATTTGTTCTGTTATGTTTGTAGAGACATTTATAGCGAGCATTCTGTCAAAATTTAGTATTTGACCACTGTGAGTGCTGACATTTTTATGCTTCCACTAAAACACTCAGGTTGACTTCAGACCTGCATTTTATAAGCAGAAGCAGCAGTTCCCTCTATCCCATCAGGATGCCAAGATGCTGAGAAGAGATGCAATTCAGGGTCCATGTCCTCTGCTACTTTTGTAGAAAAACATTTAAACAGTAGGATGGGTTAGTGGGCTCCTAGCTATTCCTAATAATTTAGTGAATATTCTGGGGAGAGTGTTATAATGTTCCTTTGTCTATCTGCTGCACAGAGATGTTGGTCTCTGTTCAAATTTTCTATTTAGTTTAATGTTGTCAGCGTGCTAACTCACACTTCGGAGTTCTGGGAAATGTCTAGAACATATTAAAAACACATCTACATATTTTAAAGAAAGATATTGTATCTGCAGTCCTTTTAATACGAAATGAACCTTGACAGCTTGCATTTTATTTCTGACAGCCTGGACTTTAATCACAAGGCCTACTAGCTGCACTAAAATTAACCAAAGTAATGCAAAGGGAATATGTTAAATTAAAGTGAAAAAATTGTTGGTTTAGTTGTCATTAATGTGTAGAATTATTTTCTGTTACATAATTTATACATGGACTCTAATGTCTTACATACTGGATCTGCAAAAGTATTAGTAACTTGGATACAAGTTGCTGCATTTCTCTATTTTGAATTATTCTCTCGGCTTTCCAAAATCATTCTGGCAAAGAAATACAGATACTGTGTTAACACAGCTCAGGCCCTGTGACTTCAAGACATGACAGAAGTTTGCATTTATTGCTAGCTGTACACTCACCATTTTCTCCTGAAAGTTACTTCCATAATAGGCAGACATAGAGAAAACCTATCTTGCACAATTTAATGGAACATGACAGTAGCAGTTAAGCCTGTGTAGGAATAATTATCTCCACCCAGGATCACACTCAAGTCCCTCCCTTGCATTGCAGCTCAGCTGACAGCCATTCTCTTCCCTTGCAGCGCTACAGGTCTACCTTGGCCAAGCCATCCATGCAGTCGAAGCCATTTGGCAGCATTCCACTTTTCATTTCAGGTCAGCTTCGTACTGCATAGCATTCTGATTTAAAGACAAAATAGCTGCAAACCTGAACCATAAGGACCAAAAGGTTATTGGGAGGGGTGCCTGAGGGAAAAAAAAAGTGCATATTAACTGGGATTTGCCTTCAAGTGAGACTATTTGTATTTAAGTTCTATTTGCATTAATAAAAGACCTCTTGCCCCCCAGCATTTTCAATAATCATATGGAATAATGAAAAATATGAAATAGCTTCTGCTAAACATAAAAGAGTGGCATAAAATTGGAGAAATTATATATAATATTAGAAAAGGAGCTGATACACAGAGTGATATGGATCATTTAGCAGCTGATTAAGATTTTTTTTAACATAGCCATATATTCAGTGAAAGATCTAGGAAGAACATTTCATAGGGTATATAGACTGTGACCAAATAACTCAGCATGTGTTCTCAGCATAAAGCTTTGTGAAAAATAAAGGGTAGTTACAATAATTTCAAATAAAAATGTGATACTTGGGTTCAAGAATAGAGAATAGTTTTACTGCTGCATATGAGTGCAGCTAGCTAACATGAGAGCAGTACATACATAGTGAAATGCATCCATTCTTATAATGATGCGAAAAGCCAGATGTGACTCAAAAAGAGAATCAGTCTTACGTTAGAAAATTTTGATAAAAGGCATATACTTTCAAAACTCAGTTTGTGTGTGTCTGAGGAGAGCTGGAGAAGGAGGTGAATAGATTAGATGGTGTATGTACCTTTTCAAGGAGGAAAAGTCAAGTTCTGAAATATTAGCATTCTGTGAGAAAAAGGCATAACAAGAAAAAAATTTCAGCAGCTGAAGCCAAAAAAATTACATTTGAAATTGTGAGACATGCTTTGAATAATAAGCGTGCAAAGCTGCTCATAAAAAATACCAAGATAAAGAGTGAATTCTCCATCTCTTTTCTTCAAATCAAATATTTGTCTTTCTAAAAAATATTTTGATCAAATTCAGCTCACAACAGTGAAGTGTAACTAGATATTAATCTTTCTGGCTCTAAAAAGTATCAATATGAATCTGTGATATCTATGTAAGTAATCATGATCACACACGTGATGTTTAGTATCATGGTCAGGCTTATATTTGTCCACAAAATAAAGAGCACAGGATCACAAAGGAGAAGGAACTGCTGTTAGTCCCTGTTTGCTGACATGGCTAAAAAGCATAAAGTGCATGGAAGTATGAAGTACATCATATTCTGATAGTATCATACTAATGTTCTGCTTATGCAAATGGGGGTCTGCAACAATATGTGGGCTTTCCCAAAATTAAATGGCACCCAGGCAGGAAGGCTTTGCTATATCTACTTAGATTTGGCTGATCCTTTTATTTATCAGTGGTGGTTAGTAAATGTTAGTCAAGCCTGGCCCATTTAAAGGTCATCAGCAAGGAGAGGTCCTCAGATTATCATACGACTTTCTGTTCAAATACACTACAAATGACTGCAGACTGCTGGAAAACTCTCACTGAATACATTGTTCTCTGTGTCCTATCCTGCATGTGGAATACATAATTAGAAAGGGTTTGGAAGAATAAGGAGCTGATAAATCTCACATAGATTTAGGTAGTAGTTCCTCCTAATGTGTCTGAATAAGGACCGTGAGAGATTTTAGTTAGGCATAGTTACAAAACAAAAGAGGTACCATATGTCTGATCACATTATAAGAACAGTCTAGAGCAAGATAAGAAAAGATACCATCCTGCAGATACTTCTGTCCAGTTTCCATCTAATGCATAAGCTGGGCGGCAGCCCTTCTGTTTGACCTGAAACAATTGATACCTGTAGTACTACTGATCTACTGTCCCATACAAATATCTTAATAATATGCTTTTTGCCTAGACTTAATTTGAAAAGCCATTAAATCAATGCTTCCACCTTAGTCCCATAATGCAGTAAGGATGCCCATGATATACATAGCACATATCAGGGCATTCCAAGATGTTTCATCAACTCTTTTGGAAAACAGTTAACAGTGCCAGTGTTGGCTATGTGTTCTGTCCTGGTCCTGAATACATGACTTAAATTTGGAGAATAGCATGTAAATATTATGGCATCTGTGAAAAAGATGGCAAATTCTTCTAGCTATTTTTACTCAACAGTTCTGTATATTGATCACTGGATAATAAACAATAACACTCAATTCCTGGAGCAAATACATGAACGCAGAATCCCGTTTTCCAGACTGATTGTACTAATAACAGGGGTAGAGATTATATTCCTCTCACTTGGCTTTTTTCAGCCCTTTGACTCATGAATCTGTTGTTCTCTGCTCCTCAAGTGGTATAACTTGAACATGAAAGATGAAAATTAACTGATCTAGTATTTAGGGTTTGTTCTTGAGAGATTTGAAGCGCTTAATTACCCTTAAGATGCAGAAATGGAAGAATACATGTCTCCTTTTGTGGGTACCCTTCTATGGGCTATTTTATAAAAGATGTGCGACGTATCCAACCACTGCATTTTAAAAGAAAATACATTCAGCTAAAAGAAAATGGAAAATACTGTCCTCTCCTCTGTATCTTGCACTAAATGCAAGAAGAAATTGAAGGAAAAGATATGTTTTCACATCCCTTTCCAAAATCTCTGGTGTATTTTTTCACACTGACACATGTTTTCTCCAAAATATAATGTGCTCAGTGAGAATGAAATCAGAGTTGAGTATCACAAGAAGAACTGATCTGTCATGATATAGAACCATAACATGATGTGACAAGCTAATTATGGTCCATAGCAAGAGGAAGCTTAACTAGCTAATAAGTGACAAGTATGGCTTTACACTGTCCTAGTTTATTTCTGTTTCTTAAGATATTTGTGAAGAACAAGGTCTTCTGTAGCATATTTCTTACTCTGCTCTGTTATTCCTGAAGTTTTGGCAGTGATGCAGCTTTTTATTGAGTTATAGAGATATGGTGTAAGCTCATAATTTAGAATAAATCTAGATTTTTTTTCTTCTTCCTAGTACAGTTCACTGCTAAGTTGACTGAATTATCAATATTTAGTAATTAACAATGCACCTCCTTTCTTTGAAGTCATACTAAAGACATATCATGGTACCTCTCCATAGCTACATTATTTTTGTTGAGGTTATTTGTCATTAGCTTCTTAGAGTCGAGGAATCCTCACCTGTGCTTATTTTATTTGTGTTTCAAGGCATGGGTTACTGAAAATAGTTTCAAGGCAGAATGTTTAATATGACAAAGCTATAAATTATGTAAATTTCCTTCCTGATTATCTTCTTCACTGACCACATGGGTGCCCTACTTTTTGTTTTCCAGCCTACGATGAGAAGTGAAAGAAGTGTACAAGAACAATGCATCACATGGCACACCAGTGATGGGAGAATGATTATTTCAAAGAACTACCTGCAAAATTCCGCCACAATGCCAACTGGTCTTGTTGCCTAAAATTTGATGCCCTGAAGATTTAGCTGCACTATTCTGAAGCAGAATATTAACACTCATTAAAGAAAAATGTAGTCATAAAAAATGCATGACTACAGGAAACAGCTTAATCATGAAATGTGCATTTTGGAGAAAAGTGGGACACATACAGCCATGTTTGAAGAATATCACAAAGGTCTCAAACCATTATGGAAATTTGGTTCAGTGCAAAACCCCTTTGTTGATTGTACTTGAGTTTTCAGACTACCGTGCAACTCATTGTGTTTCTGTTCTTCTTCTGCCCCATGAGAGAAAAATTAAATATACAAGGAAAACCATAAGGCACATGAAGCAATATCAGTATTTTCAAGAGGCTGTTTATTTCATTTACAGATTTTTTACTTTTTTCTAATCATATAAGTATCAAATTTTATTATTTTTACTGATGATAACATTATTAAGGAAATTACTCATGATCAGTGGTTAATTATGGATTTCCAGTATTAATAAAATAATGCCATTTTAATTTTAAAAATGCATTATGACTCGACTTTTCTTATGAAACATGTATGAATAATATTCATTCACAGGCTTAATTTTACTATTTCAGCACAATTTTATACAAGATATCCTTTATTTTTTAAACTCAAAAATATAATGATTTCAGGAGGCATAAGAAGTGAGTCCTGTAGACTATTATTTTCTTATATAATGTCATGTAGATTGAATTCAGAACTACAAATTGGGCAAAAAATATGTCTGAAAGCTTTAAGTTCTATATCAGTAAACCATTACTAGGAGAAAAAATAGAAGGAGAAAAGACAAGTATATATAGGACTACAGATAGGAACACAAACTACTTGTAAGGTGAACCTTAAATCTTGAATCAGAAATATGTTTCCAAAATGCATTTTTTTGGTTTGAGTCTTGGAAGATAAATGAGATGCATCTGCTACATACTAAAATCTGCTACAATGTTCTGGAGTGAACATTTTAGTTTTAATTTGAATAACTTTATGGCTATAAAGTAAATAATTGCTTTAAATACATACATGCATATATCTCTCTATACATACATACATACATACATACATATATATATATATGTCATGTATACATTGCAATAGATGTCAAAAATAATATTAGTATCTAGACAATCATGCCACTCACATGAGGAGGTTTATCATGGAAAGACACAAGTCAAGCTGGTGCAGTCGAACGTGCTCTTCATTCATAATTCCTAGCAAATGGACTTTTAATTAGGCAAATTCTGCAACACCTGTGACCTGGACAAGCCTCAGCATCTTTTGTAATGTTGCCATGTAGACAAAAAAAAAAGATTTGCGATCAAAATCCAATCATTCCCTCAGGAAGTCTCTGATTTATTTAGTCTTATATGAAAGCTAAAAATGAGCTCAACAACAGCCTTAAGTGCCCTTGACAAAATAAATCCTGAGGGTAGGAATATGAAATAACCCACAATAAATTGCCATATTTTGAACATTTTCCTACATGATTAGTACAATTACAGGTCAGTTCCTTCCATTGCAGCTATTGTGAAAGGTAAATATTTCACCAGTAATGCTAGCTGCCAGTGTGATACACTAAGAATACTTTTAACCCATAGTTCTGCGGTGCTATTTCAGTAATTTTCTGCATCTCAAAGCCCCCTCCCTGTTTTCTCTACAGGGCTACTCTTCTCAGCATAACTGGAGTAGAGAATGGATAAGTTCAAATCTAGCATCACAGATGATATTTGCTTTAAATCACTGTCCTGTTTATCTGTAAGACACAATGATTTTTCTGGATTTCATGACAATATTTGCCTTAAGATTCTTTTCCTCCTCAGAGAAGTGTGATGCCTGTGATAAACATGCATTGCAACAGTCTGTGGTGCTGCTTTGTCCTTGAAAGTGGGAAAAATGCATGCAAACATATGATGTGAAGGGCAGATGCTGTCAAACTGTGGCTGAAGAGGCTGTGGAGGTGTATGACAATTACCCATCTTGTGACTGGAAGCCCATATACCAACCCAGTCAGCAGGAAAAACAGAATTAGAACTCTCTTGGCTACTCGTGAGTCTGGTTGACATTACCCCCACATCTTATAATTTGGTCTGAATATTAAGAAAACAAAACCTAAATTAACATTTTTATTGTTCTTGATGGTTACAGACATTAAGATGCATATTTCTATCTCACATAGTTAAGCATCTGAAACTGTACTGAAACAAAAATACGTTTTTGTTGCTCTAACTTTAGTGACTTTTAGATAATCTGATTATCTAATAAAAAAATTTTCTTTGTGTTGCTGATGTTTGTCTATCCAGAAGCACAGTCTACTTATGCCTTTACTTCTGAACACAACCAAATTAATCGCTCTTCACAAAAGATTAGGGAAAAGTCTGTAAATTATGCCTTGTGAAAGCAACTCAAAAATAAGAGACAAGTGAAATAACCTAATAAGGCATGAATTGATAGGGTACTATTTTCCCCTGGAACCAGGGCTATGAACAGAAAAATGAGAACTTTAATGAATTGTGTTCCGATGCAAATGGAGGTTGTCAGTGATGGAAGAACAAACATATTTTTATATATGTTTTTCACTTTGGGGTAGTAATATTGACTCAAGCTGAGGAAAAAGATACTATAAATATATATAAAAGACCACATTTAAAAGAATTCTAGAATCCTGACATGATGGTGCAGTACATTACAATTTGATCCTTCTTGCCTGTCTCTTCTGTTGTAATTAATTCAGACACCAACGTTAGAAACTTCCAGCTCCTGCCTCAGCATGAATCAAAAAAATGGGTCAAAAAAAATGAAACAATTCGTTGGGACATGCCTACAATGAAGCCCATGATAGACAGTCCTGCTCCAGCTTCAAGTTAGTTCAGAGGCAGTGTCACTGCAGCAGTGTGGCAAATTGCAATTTCCAGACTTGCATGTGCAATGCCTGTATCGACTCTAATACCTGAACTCACTTGCTTAAGGCTAGATTGGGTGTCCCAGCACAGCACTCCTCACTGCGGTACCAGCTCCTAGCCTTGACCTTGTGAAGATGGTCACTGTTTTGCCTATAAAGGAGACAGGTCCTGTCTGACCTGTCCAGAGCTTGGCTTGGCACAAAGCAATAGGACAGGTGGTGCTCCAGCTTGGCAACCTGAGTAATGGGATTGTATTGACCAGAGAGCACCCAGGAAATTCACCACCAAAACACCAAATGAAAAAATGAAAACTAAAGTAATTTTCTAAGGGCAAATGTCAAGATAGCACTAGTGGTGCAAAAGGGAGCTGGTAAACAATTTTTGCTGAAGTAAAGAAATGTTTTGCCTGATCACTGAAATCCTACAGCAAACGTGTACATTGTACAGTAAGAAAGAAAACAAAGAAGTAAAATTCTTAAATTTCATAGAACTGGGACCATGAGACTGCCACTAGATTTTTGACAGAATTTGCCATTAATCATATTTTAATGAAACATTGTTGTGATATAAATCTGATTCATTAAGTCACCCACAGTTCAGTTAACTGAGTGTTCAAT
This sequence comes from Sinosuthora webbiana, assembly GCA_013397395.1. Taxonomy (NCBI): domain Eukaryota; kingdom Metazoa; phylum Chordata; class Aves; order Passeriformes; family Sylviidae; genus Sinosuthora; species Sinosuthora webbiana. The sequence continues at coordinate 532,554 of VXBN01008492.1, forward strand.
ACCACTGTGTAACTGCTGTGCCTGAAAATAGTTCAAAGGACTCAGATAATACTTTCATAATGAAAAAGATAAAAAATATTCTCTCTGATTTTTCTGGATTTTTAGTAATATTTTTAAAATATATTCCCTCAATATCCTACAAAAGTTTTGAATATGTTAAATGTGTATATAATTTTTAAAAGGTACTGGTGTAGTCATATGGTAAATATAACTTGTATTTGTGCAGGCAATCTGTAAAACAGGTTCATATTTTAAAGTGTTATGTACTTAAGTCGACTGCTTAAAATTCTGAAGTATTCCGCAATGGTGAAATGTTATATCCACCATGGATTTTGACCCAAAGCATCCCCCAGGAGGTACAAATCAATATAAGGCTCTAGATTTTCTGTGTCTTTAGTGTGAAGCAATAGCCAAGGAAAAAAAAAGAAATGTCATTCTTAGATAAATAGAAAGAGGATTCAAAAGATGGAAGTACAGAGCTATTTTTGATTCTCTGTGATATTAGTGAGACCTCTACTGTGTTCTGTTTTATGAACTCATTTTAAAGCAGCATTGATATATTGGAAATGGCTTTAAAAAGAACTACCAAGAGTGATAGAAGTTCTAGGGAAAAAAGCTATTTCACTGAGATACTTACCCAGTTCAGTCCCTTTAGCTTAACGAAATGATGGTTAAGAAGTGAACCTGATCATGATCTATAAATGCAGATACTTCCAATGCTGGAGGGAAGTTTAATTTATCAAAGACATTAGAGATCTAGAGCCTGAACAGAGAGCATAGATCAATTGAGATTAGAAATGAAAGAAGCATTTTTACAGTGAATCATCACTGACCAACTGAATAAGTTACCTTGATTCTTGGTAAGTGTTCAAATAAAGATAAGACATCTTTCTGAAATATATGTCCTAGCTGAAACAAAAACATGAGGCTTGATATGCCATTCAGGAAAATCAGAGCTCTTAAACATGTCCTGTGATCACCCAAATGGAAATTCATCTAAATTGTGAACTAGTATTTTATACAATTATTGTCCTGATAACTGGAATTGTTGCAAACCAGTTTCAAGATGAGACTTTGTAGAACTTATTTGATCTTTCATTCCTAAAAGTGCACAAAATATTAAAACAACCTTCCAAGTAGACTTTGTTCTGTAGTGTATTCACAAACTTAGGAATTTTAACAAGACATCATTGTCACCCATTTTTAGATAGTCTCCATTTATTTGTCTTAGACACTGAGAAAGAAGGAAGATTGAGGACAATTATATCTTATTTTTTGACTAAAAATTACAGAAAGTGTGGAAAATTTCTTGAAAAATGTCATTCACCATACTGATAGTATGAAGGTTATCACATTTTTGTCCTTTTCTTTCCACAAGGTCACACTAGACTTTATTTATTTTATTTTAATTTTTTATACTTACCGTGGAAGTTCTAGCTAAACACTCATGTCGTGAGTTACACTGTCTCGCACTTTCTTGGATCAGAAGCAGATAAACGAGGCAACTTGAAAAGACAGACACCACTCCAATGTGTATTTATTATGACACAGTAAAATTTTTCTGCCTAAAAAATTTGTCTCCCAATATAGTCAGGAAAAAGGTACTCACCTGAGTAGCATTAGAATAGGATGTCTGCCATGGCTGTTTTGCTGAGATAGAGGAAAAACTACCTTTTGTTTTGACTTTCAATGATGTGTTTCAGGATCTATCCCACACCTCTCTTTTACCTGCCTTCCTTTTTACTTTACTGATTCTGATCTCACTGATTCTAACCTGCAATTTTCTGTTCACATCTTCCTCACTCTGATTTCCATTATATGTATACCATTTGTATGAAATTCACGAAGGGGAAGTGCCTGAGATGGGGCCACCCTGGGTGCCCAGACACACTGGGGAATGAGATGCTGGAAAGTGCCATGGAAAAGGACCTGGAGGTCCTGGCTGATGGCAAGCTGAACATGACCCTGCAGTGCCCTGGCAGCCAGGAGGGCCAGCCTTGTCCTGGGGGCATCAGGCCCAGCACCACCAGCTGGGCAAGGGAGGGGATTTTCCTGCTCTGCTCTGCACTGGGGCAGCCTCACCACCAGCACTGGGGGCAGCTTTTAGAGAAGCTCCAAAGGAGGGCAACAAAGATGATGAAGGGACTTGAGGGGAAGCTGTATGAGGAGCAGCTGGGGTCCTCCCTGTGAGAGGAACAGGAGGGGCAGGCACTGATCTCTTCTCTGTGGTGACCAGTGACAGGACCTGAGGCAATGGCCCAAAACTGTGTCAGGGGAGGTTTAGTTTGGATATCAGGGAAAGGTTCTTCACCCAGAGGTGGCTGGGCACTGGAACAGGCTCCCCAGGGAAGTGGTCACAGCACCAGCCTGACAGAGCTCAAAAAGTGTTTGGACAATGCTCTCTGGCATGTGATGGGACTCTTTGGGATGGTCCTGTGTACAGCTAAGAGCTGGACTTGAACTCTTGTGGATCCCTTCCAGTTCAGCATATTCTTACTCTGTTATTCTTTTTTTTTTTGTATTTCCTCTCCCATTTTTCTTTTGCATTTTCTTCTGTCTTACTGCTAGTTTCCTGGTTCCTTTGCCTCATATTTCAGTCTTAAACCTTTAAAAATTACTCTAGAATTTCACAGTGCCATGAATTTTTTACATAATATGTCATCAATGGGTGAAATTAATTACCAGTGAAATTCTCATGATATAACTGAAGTTGTTCCTACATACAGCAACAAGAAGGCTAGCTTAGTATTTTTAGTATCATATATACTTACACCCTGGAGGATAACAAAGCATAGAGGCAACCTTTCCAAAACACAGGCTGTATAATGAAGTGATTTTCTTTAATAAACAAGATAGAGACATATGCCTCTTGAGTTCATTCCTACTAGTACAAACATAAGCAATACAGGAAAAATTGTGATTTTTTATGCTTCTTTCTTTTGAGTCCCCCAGGCTATTATTTCAACACATTGTTTTGAGGGGGAGGCAATGTTTTTTTAATATGAATTATGGATAAATCTGAAATGTGGGGATTAGGGTGAAAAGCATATTTATTTAAATTTTAGAGAAACACAAGACAAGAGATTCAATTTTTCTAATGTAATGTGTCATAAAGTTGAGGGAATGCTGAATTTTGGAACGAGATACTCAAGATCTTTTAAAAGAAATGTAAAGAAAGCTGCTCTACTAGTATAACATATTATTAGCACCCTACAAAAAAAAAAAAAAA
>VXBN01008492.1:535790-556820 GCA_013397395.1 Sinosuthora webbiana
AAAAAAAAAAAAAAAAAAAAAAAAAAAGCAAGCAAGCAGAGAAACACTTTTCTGTGTGCATCAATTAGGGTGAAAAGAACATCTAGAACATCTAGTTTTGGTTTTTTTGGTAGAACATAATCTATACCTGTGTCACTATGGAAATAATAACTCGCTGTGGATTCATATTGTTACTATTAAAAGCAGTGTTTCAGAAAACACTTTGTGCCTCACAGTTCCAGGGTGTCTGAAGCTACTGGTCAAAATAGAGTCCTCCAGTTTATACAGACCCTTGTGGGATGTTAAATGCCTTCAGCTGTAGGAACAACTTAATCAGGTCTTCTCCAAAACCTGCTCTATTTCCCTACAGAACTACCTTGTAAAAAAGCTGTTGGTCCAGGGACTTGGGTATTTCAAAGCTCTTACTATACCCCACAGAGCCGTCCCTTGTGCACATTCCTTGTCCCTTCACAACCTTTAAACTCATTGTCAAAAAATATTTTGCAAATAATTCATAAAGTTAAAAAAAAAAAAAAAGTTAGGCTTCATGGGAAGCACCACTTGTTTCTCAGAAAAAGTGGGAATAGAATGATGCTACAGTCCATTAGGCTAACACAAACACACATCTAGTTTCTCACCTATTTAAAGGACTGCAAAAACAAATAATTTAATAAAAATCATCATCAAGCTAAAAAATAAGAGCATAACAAGTGGCAACATCAGTTCTACACTCTATGTTTCCAACATCTTTCTCTCCACACCAGTAGTATAGCTACAGGTTTGCTGTCCCTCCCTATCAGAGTTTGATTTCTGATTTCTGACTTTCAGGATCAAGAGTGAATCTTGATGCTAAAATCAGTGAATTGTGCAAGTTTTGCATGTACTTTTCCAACAGTAGTTTTCCTTGTTTTGGGCTTTCAGAAAAACAGTTATTCAATCTAAAGCAAAAGTTTTCAAGAAGTAGTTTCTGAATCTGTGAGAGGACCAGGATTTTCTGCAGATTTTTCGATATACAAATGATAAAAGACAGCAAACAGTAAAGCACAGTTAGAAAACATAGTAACATTTTTATTTCTGAATTTGGTGTGTTTTCTCACTGCATGCAAGACTTATCCCTCGGAGCATCAATATCGTCTCACTTGGATATTGTGTGCACACACAGTGTCTCAGACAAGAGAGACTTGTGGACAAATAGTGCTTTTAAAACCTATGCACACATGTATACGTATAAAATACAACTCAAATTTAAAAGATTGCATATTGTCACAACAACCTCTATTCTTAGTTGTTTATTTCCATGTCAGTAAAACAGAGATGATTTTGATCTTTTTCTTTTCTTCCTTTTTGACTCTAAGGTTTTGTATCTCTATATTACATAATTAGACTAAAGAATCCCAGTAAATATGTTGGAAAATTAAGTAATATAATGATATTTTTCGAATAGAATGCCTGGACTTCATAATTAATTTTTGGTGGAAGGATATATAATTCTAAGAGTCAAAAAAAAAAAGTTTAAATAGGAAATTAAGGTGAAACTGTATTATGATGCTGAATTAGATGGGCTTTTTGATACAAGAAAGGTGAGAAAAGATGAAAAAATTCTATAGCTCAAAGACCCAGACCTTGGATACATTAGTAGGGCACCATTCTAATAACTTTAGGGAAGTTTCCCATGTTTGATCAATTTCAGAATAAGAAGTTGCAGAGTTCCACAGGTCTGCAAAAAATAAGTTATATAGAAATAACAGTTGAAAACAGATGTGAGAGAATACCAACATTCACTGGAAGGCTTTTAATCACACTGGGTACAATTAAAAGCTCCCTTGAGATGACAGGAAGGAATCTGTGAAGTAAGACCTGAAGTAAGAAACAGGCTGCCAAATATAAATCACTCAAGTTTTTCATCAGCCATTGGTGTTTACAAAATAAAATGCTTCTGACACTGCTTGTGTTTGCAGCAAAAGCCATTCTCTCTCCACAATTTGTTATCTTCACTCCCAATATTGTTAATGATTGTGTTCATCCCACCTGACATTACCCATCTGACAGCCACCTGATAGTTACTCTAGTTTCCCAATGAAGGACAGAAATAGGGACCTCCGGAATGTGGTTAGTTTTATCCTACCATGAACGGAGTCAAAATAATGGGAAGATTTGATGGCAGGTCTTCAGTGGCAAAGGAAGTCCTGGGAGGAGGCTGTCGAGATTTCCAAAGAAACCTTGTGTTCTGAGGGAGTTCTGCATTTCTCACCCTTTGCTCCCCCAGTCTTCCCAGTAGAAGCTGTTCTCTGCAGGCTGAAGGTGGACTTAGTTCAGCACTCACACTGATGAGGATCCTCTTTGGCAGAGCTGTGGAGAGGAGAACCTGAAGCATAGAGGAAACTGGAGGACAAGACCCCTCCCTGAGCACGTGTTTTTGCACACAGAACATAAGCACCTTTTATCTTGATCTTGTATAAACTCTGAAGTATCCTGCAGTAACATTGGCCTAAGTCCACATCCTTTCTTCTCAATGCCTCAGTCTGCCTGACTCAGTCTCATTGTGCCTGGGGGTCTGTCCACAACCTCCAGCAGCCAGGCATAGATTTCTTATTTTCATTTTGAATGTTCTGTAAATGGACATAGGGGAACTGCATTGGCCTCACTCAAAACAGATTGCTGCAGATTTCTGCAGATGGGGTTTTTAGAAAAATAACAGAAGTACCTTCTGATATTAGCAGATTAATTGTGACAAAAGAAATATATTCCCAGAAGTCCAGGGTTACCCTTTCTAATCTTACACTTGTGATGATCTGGAGATCATGACATAATTTGGTTCCATTTGAAACATTCATTAGGAAAAAACAGATTCTTCAGGCTTGATCACACATTGATTTAATGCTTTCGAGTATTGCCCCTTTGGATGATGTACATCTCATTAACATTATCAAGGCTAAATCAAAGCAAGTCAGAAAATCTTGTGGAAGAACATGTCTGCCAGATTTACTCTTGTCATGATGGCTACTACTTGCTAAAATTTGACAGAACTACAATGAACAGCAACTTTTCTGAGGGCTGAGGGCAGGCATGCAATTCCTGTGAATGGAAGAGCCATCCAACAGTAAAATCTATACTTGTAATTCTTTTATTTCCTTCTAACTACTGCCTACAATTTTTTTTAAGAATATTTATGCCTTTCTCCCTGACTATTCTCCTTTTTTTTTTTCCTTTTTATACTCTCATAAGATAAGGCTAGCCCACTGCACTAAGCACAGGACTGGAGGGAAGGAGCTGAGCACTCAGGAGGAAAAGAGGAAAGGATTCAACAGAGAAGAAATGTTTCTAATGAAAGGATGAGGGTGGAGCAACAAACCAGAGGCTTGGGGGTTTTCAGTCTTAAACAGGTGAGTAATATCTTCCTTCCATTGCTTCCCACCCTGCATACTAGAATCTTCTCTTCAGCAGCCACACTAATTTCCAAATAAAAATGCATTACAGGAACCATGCTGCAGTTATTCTTTTTATAGCTTCACCAGCATGGGAGGGAACATGACAACATCAGAAATAGTTTTGTTACAAGCTCTGTGCTGAAGGCCTAATGGGAAATGAAGAGAATACAGTGACCCCAGTTCTCAGGCCATATTTAGTTATTTATGGTTTATTTCTGTCTTTGCTTAAAAAAATTCAGAAATTCCCTGGTAATTTAGGAAGCTAAATGACATTTTAAAAATGCATTGAAAACCAATTTCACAAAGTTTTTAGAACATTAATGAGGCAGGATTATCTACTAGCTCTTCTATTAGGAATTATAAAAGGAAAATATGATTATTATTGTCTGATCACATCATCAAAACATAGTAACAATAGAATATTTATTATGTGCTTTCATATATTGTTTTACATATTAATCATGTATTAGCAGGCATATAAGTGTATGTCTGTCTATGCATGCATATATAGAACACACAGATTGGAAGGAATCCTGGAAGTTCATCTGGTACATTTGTATCTAAAACTTCATATTTGTCTGTCTAAAATACATTTACATGTGTTGTCAAGAGCCTAAATGTCTTCAAAATTCATTGGCTTTATTTTCTAAGTTTACTTTGGAGCCTTGAAAGTCTAGTTTTTGCCAGGTTTCTATGGAAGGTGAGAACCACTGCTCCATAAGCTGAACTACATTATGATGCCTCTAGCTTCACACTCGAGTTCTATACGTATTCTCTTGTAGAGATAGAAAAAAGTGAGTTTCTATGAGAAAAAAAAAAGGGCACTTTTCTTGCAGTGAAAGGGCAAGCTGTAGAAGAGGCTGAGCATTCCTACAGCTTGAATCCTTGGAAAGATCTCTTCTGTATAGGACAAAGCTTATAATGTCTTGCAAACCCAAAGGTGGAAGGGTTGGAGACCAAAATGATAACAGGAAGGATGATCTTGTGGCATTTTTAAAGGAGGATGTTCAATAAAATACTTTAGTTCCCTGGCAGTAGTTTTGTTGTACAGGAGGTATTTTCTGTCTGAAATAGTTTTACCAAATACGGTACCATGTTTTTAGAAATTTGTGAGACAGATTTTCAAAAGTTCATAAATTACTCTTTAAATTCTGTATGTGACATTCAGCAGTTCTTAAACTGTACAGCAGTACTGAATTCCCTTGGGCAGGAGAAGTACAGCCCAAAACACTACAGCTGTCTCCCCTCCAAGCTGGGCAAAGATGGAGCCACCCCCAGGTAAAGAACTGCCAAAAGCCAAACTGCTTCCCCCCAGTCCCTCCCTTTGAACCATTCCAGTGTTATGCCAAGGCATTGGCTACATCTTTTGTCTCATAATAGAGGTCCATTTTCTATTTCCATGACAATGTCAAGAAAATTCCCTGAAGGAACCTAAGGAGCAAGTAACAAAAGTAGGCAACATGCAACTTCATTCCAATGCAAAGCGCACAGAATTTTTGCCTAAAGTTTTATTTATATGCTTCCATTTATATTGCTTAGGTAGGGCATTTGTTTTGCAGGTTTCAGTAGTGCTTTCAAGCCATAAGTACTCCAGAAATTGCAAGTGTTCCACATGACATGTGACTGTCAGCTTGCAGGAGAGATGATGTCCAGTCTACCTCCTCACTAAGAAGACAGGCAGCAGTGTTCTGATAAATAAGATTACATGTCTTTGCCATTGAAAACAAGATTTTTATGTCCTTTGTAAGCAGCAAGTTTGAAAACTAAGTTTGAAAAATATCTATAGTACTTGCAACTTTCTTCTTTAAGTTAGTTTGCCTTTCAAATGAAAATAGGACTCATACCTTCAGTTTTATCAGGTGTCTGCAAATCCATTGGGAACAGATTTTTAAGACACTCAGATATATCTGGTCCGCAATGTTAGAAAACTGAAGAGTCACTGAATCCTTGACATCTTTCTTCTTCCCATAATATCTCCTCTGAGAAAAAAACTTCATATCTGTAGGAAAAGTACAAACTCCTTCGACCTAAAAAATGGGTGCATAGAATTGCTAAAGTTTAATTTGAACAAGAAACAAGATTACATAAGGAGAGTGAAATATTAGAAGTAGAATAATCAAACTTCTTAATACATTTTAGTATCTTTAATTCACCATGAATGTGGATGAATAGATGCATGTTTAATCAGGGAGTTTAACTGTTAGTATATAAATTTTGATTTTCAAATTGTGGTGGGTTCATTCATAAAAATATTAATTACCATTATTTGCTTGCTCTGTGTTTCTAGCATCCTCTTTTTTTGAATATTTTGAGCTTATTGACATTGAATGTTTCAAAGCCTCAGCTCTCAGAAGCTCACATCTTTCCCTTTTTTCCTTAAATTCAAGTTCTCAATATCTAATTTTTATTATTTTTAAACTGATTTTGAAATAATCTCTATAAACAGCTATGTTTATAGAGCTACAAACTCTATAAACATCAATGACAGTAATTGACACCATGTGCAAACAGATAGAAAGAATGTATAGATGTTGTTAAAGTGGAAGGAATAGAACATTAGGCCAAATAAGCTTTCATGTTTCACATATTTGTTACTTTGTTAAATAAACTAGAAGAGATTTATTTGAATGCAGGGTACATGGCAAAGCTACAGTAATCAAAGATACTGAAAAAGAAGTCAATTTTTTTCCTCTTCTATGATTTTGACATTTTATCTCCAGTGTCTTATGGCTAAAATGATGCTTTACATCAAAACCCTTCAGTAACAAAGTCCGTCTAGTTTTGGATGACAGCTGTAATACTGAGGTATTAATTAATGTGCTTACAGTATGTAATGTGCTTTGGATCTTAACAGAGTCACATTACAGCTACATATCTCAGACCTAGACAACTTTCTCTTAGCATTCTTCAGATATTCCTCCCCACTCTTTGAGACACTTTTGACATATTGATTATTTTCCATAACTATACCATCCATATTCTAGCTCTATGAGATACATGGATATAGATACATGTAATGTGAAAGATTCCCAAATGAAATACGCTGGTCTCCCACCATTCATGCTCTTGAAAAGAATTGTTATTCATATTCTTAGTTCACCAGAGACATATTCATAGGTATTGTGGTGGTACTAGTGATGGACGAAGTAAAGAAGAGGAGAATGGATTAGGAAGAATTCCAGAACCAGGTCCTTAATTGTGATACAATAATTTGCTCCAGTAATTTATCCACACACGATTATTCCTGTGCTTTTCTCAATCTCTGACTGAAAAGGAAGGGAATGGAAAATATTTCAGCCCATACCAGCGCAGGCAGAGGAGAATCTTTACTATGCTAGATTTTAAAAACCTTGATAGATATACATGTCAGTTGTTGCCAGATGATATATAACATTTTAATATATACTCTATTTATTTATCAAATATCTTTCTTCAAAAATTTTTGAGAGGCAGCTGTAATTTCTCTAAGTAGTATTTTTCTCCCTGAATAGGAAATAAACTTGTAAATGAGTAGGGAACTTTGCTAGCTTGAATTATAACATGACAGACCATTTCACTGTCAAAGAACTATCATTTATGGTATTAAACATCAGTAATTTTACTAAAATGGTGATGTAATGTGAGCTAAGAGCAGTTGACAGATTTCAGGGAAAAGGAGCAGTTAGTGTCTGTTTATGAAATTGAATTTCCCTTAAAAATAAATTGATTCTTCAGTGTTCATAGTTTTTAATTGGCAGGCAGAATAATGGATAGCTTTATCGCTCAATCCAATTATCATATATGTACCTATCCATATATTACCAAGATATTCCTAACTCTTCAGTCCCTGCACTTAATAATCCAGAGCCACAATTAGCTAATGATAAAACCAGCTCTCTCATAAATTGCTTTCCTGGGTGCAATGACACATAAGAAATTTATTCAAATGTATCTGCAGCAATATATAACTGCAAGGCCGTGTTTACATCAGTGCTGCTGTAGTTGACTGAATTCATTCAAAACAGAAGAAAAAACTGGCTATGTCTGCAGAATAATGTTATTACTCTTGACTCCCTGCAAGCATCTTCCTCTGTTTGATCCTGTCCTCAAAAACCTGTAATCATCAAGTTCCAGGCAGCATGCTCTTTAATGTGAAAATTGAAATAGGCTCAGAAGATTACTTTGGAACTCAGGTACCACAGGATTGTGCCCGGCAGTGGGATGCAACACAATTCAGAGACAGGCAGCTGTAGTGCTGCTTAAATTGTGGACATATGGAATAGGATCAAAACGGTCCAGCAGGCGTTATGGGAGTGCTGCCAGGAGGATCTTGCAAGAGAGTGTTTCGTTGTCACCTTCACTTCATGGAGATAAAAGCTTAGCAGGGAGCAAGTGAATAGTTCTGGTGCTGATTACAGAAGGCAAGGAGAGCTCCTGGAGAGAGGCTGTAAAAATAGTAGGTTGAAAGTCCTAAGTGACACTGCTAATATTGAGGCTTTAATCCTGCGTCTAGATTTCATTATTGATGACACCTCTGTAAGTAAAGCATTTCTGTAAAGAGCTATGTCTGAATGTTGGAAACTCAATTACACATTGTGTGGATGTGGGTTGATTAGCTAGTGGCCTTCCACTAAAAGGCAGCGGCCCTGGGTTTCTTTTTAACATCATGAAGGTGGCACTTCTCTGTGGACGTTCACATGCTAAAAAAATATGCTCAAAGTGTTTTTAAAACTGTGTTTCAAGGCTAAATTTAGTTGTTCTTATCTGAAAAGTTCCAGTGAGGCACTGTCCAAAAACACTGTTTCTTTTAAATTAAAGACTTTAGATCTGGAGTATGTATTCCATATCTAAGTAAAATAATGCTTTGGTAATTGGTTATTTATTTCACTGTGCTAAGATTTCAGGCATAACCTGTTCTCTGTTATTGTATGTTAGTGAATGGGATAAAAAGATTGTGTGGTGATTTTAAGAGCTCATATTTTCCTGTCCTTAACTATGACTAAACAGATAATGGCACTCCAATTGGCATTCATATGATCAAAGTGCATAGATATTTGAAGACAAATACATAAATGAGAAATGATAGCTACATTTTTTGCTGTGCTTCAGAGAAGATAATTCTGTATTTCAAGACACTGAACATTCAAGTAATGTCAAATGTAAATATTATTAAGGTGAACAATGCATATGACATTGAGAACAGAGATTGAAATGGGCTGAATACTTTCCTCTTGCTCTGTGTTTATGGTATACTGTTATTCCAACTGGTTATATATTATAGAAATACTGACTTAATTTAATGTTTCTCATGACATAAAAAAAAAGTTTCTGGAAAGATGCTTATCAGGGAAGATTGAGAGCAGCCATGATACTGAGACTTCTATTTTATCATTCCTGTATTTGCAGAAAAAGTAGAGCAGACACAAATGAAAATATCATATAGAATTCTATTGACTACCACTGCATGCACAGAAAGTGGGAGATTGACAAGATGGATGTAGAAAGACTTCTAAGAACTGTTTTCTTTAAAAAACACAAACTAATCATATGTCTGTGGGCTAAGAGTTTATGGGGAATATTTTCCTCCCTCATTTGGAGCATGAGTTTGAGACTAGTTTATATAAAATGCAGATTAACTAAAATCATGACAAACCATTTAACTGTGAAGTAATTTTAAACTTTAACACGATGCAGGAGATTTAAGAGAAAATGGAATCTTAAACCAAATAATCTGTTGAACAGTTGTTATTTTTCTAATGCATGTAGCATCTCTAAAAATCATGAAGAAGAGGATCAGTTTATTAGCAGTGCTGCACTTGTTCTTTGATGGGGAAAGAAGGCAAGCAGTATTACTTTCCCAATAAGGAAGTTCGTCTTGAATTACCTTGTTGCAAAATTTTATTTTCAACAAAAATTGAAGTTTTAATTAAAATCATCAAGTGAATTCACATTTCCTTAAAATTTGTGGTCATCTTTTATAGTGGGGCTTATTGGTCTTCAAGCTTAAAAATTCTTACACTTCTTGAACAGAAAAGGAGAACTTGAGTTTGACATTTCTCCACCTAGATGGAACATAAAGAAATTTAAATGTTCCTAAGTTTACCAGGGCATTGACATCTAAATCATACCATCCTCAGCAGTTCAAAATCCTTCTATATTCTGAGCAGAGACTATGTCCAAATTCCAGGTTCCAGTATCCCAAAACAAAACAAAAAAACAAACAAACAAAAAATCCCAGGAAGTACTCTTTTGTATCTGCAATTAGAATACACACCTGACCACCATTTTAAGAAAGGTATGGTTGAATTAGAAAAGTTGCAAAGAAGTCCTTTGAGAATGACCAAAGTCCCTGAACATGTCTGAACATTTTTCATAGTTGATAAAAGCCTGATGTTTTGTAATTCAGCAGTTTTTGTCTGTCCTTCAATGTACTTTGAATAAAATTAGCTTGTATATAAATAACTTCCTGCAAGGTTATTTTATATAACAAAGTCTTACTTAATGTCCTCACAAGGTATCAAAATAGCATCACCATTTTAGGTCATTTGTCATGTAGAGAGACAACTTAAGCAGGTGCTTAAGTTAAGCATACAACTGCTCTTTGGCGCACTGGAGCCTTGATGAACTTCTTTACAGTTAAGTATAAAGTCACCTGAATTTCCTGCCTTTCAACTGATAGATAAGCCCCAGAAACTGAGACAGTTAAGATCTTTCAGATGGCCTAGTACTTTAAATGGAATGAAATAGGAACAAATAGGAAGAAATTTGGCTAATATTGGTCTTACTAATATTAAATCTGTATGTTTTATTTCCCCGTCAAAGAAAAATTAGGTTTTATGTAAGTCACAATGCTTTACTTGACTCTTCATTCTTCTAATCTCTTTCCACATCATTGTTTTAATGAGATAGTGTTCCATATAAATATCCCATTCCACGTTCGAAACAGTGGCTACTGGTAAAAGTTACTTTAAATGTCAACAAAATGCAGTTACTGTGTGTGCAATGAATATGCCACATCAGTGTGGAAAAACACAGGGTAAAGAATTTGTAAAATATTGTTTCCAGGGAACACCACCATCTATAATACATAATTCTAAAACAAGAAAGGTGATTTTCATTCAATTGCCTTTTCATTGACTTCAAAGGTGTCCTGAACTGGTGAGAAAAGGTATAGATGTCCACAAAGTAGAAGATAAAGGCCTCTCCTGTTTGGTGTTACTATGAAAATTTCACTGTCTTGGTGTGGGAAAAGAAAGTTTATGCAATTCTGTTTATTTAGTAAATAAGCAAATCAAAAAAAACCCCAGCATACTAACTATGACATTTATTCTTAAAAAACAAATATACAACCTGGAGCTGTTTGCCATCAGTATTTGTTTATGAAAGTTTTCTATTGATTTTTTTTACTACCTGCTTTTGTGCATACTTCAGCACTCTTCAATCTTCAGAATTTCTCCCAGTACAGAATATTTGCTCTTCCTCTTCCCTGGGACCCTCCTGCCCTCACTGCAGCACTTCACCCTTAGGGCAGTGCTGGCTGGGCAGAGGGCACAGAATTTGGGACTTCTGTTCATTATTCCTTCCTTCAGTGCTCATACCTGCTTCACCTTTGGTATGTTCTTTTTGCTCTGTTGTTTTCTCTTTTTTTATTTTTTTTTTCCAACTCAGGTTTGTCCAGAGTTACTTTGTTTTGCAGTGTGATAACCTCTGATACCAGTATGATTTTTTTCCAGCACAGCACTGGTGCATCAAAAATAAACTGAGCCATCAATGTTCATGTCTTTTTTTCTTTTTCATTTTAGTTTGTCTATTCCAGTGAATGTTTCCTCACTCTCTGTTCTTTTGTCAAAATCTTTATCCATCTCTGATTCTCAATTTATCCATCTTTTTCCACTAACCTGTTTTTGTACTTAATGATGCTCCTTTTCTTGCTCACAGAAAGCACTTCCACGAGTGGCTTGTATTCACGAGTCTGAAAGTCACAGTGAACTAAACTCAGGTTTAGTTCTTTTCCAAATGAAAGCTAGTACACCTTCCTGTTTATCTTTTTGAGTTTTTTTCAAGCTGCTTGTTCTCATTACTGAATATATTATCAAACTGTGCAGTGTAGAACCTGACAGTACTGATATATTTTGCTTACAAGTAAGGCAGGCTTTTCAAGGCATGATGGTTTACGTATCAAGAAGGTCAGTAACAGAGTTTTTAAAATAAAGAAAATTTCAAATTATGAAGTCTCCCATAGTGGTAAAATAGATTAATTAAAAATCCAATAGGAAAAACAGTAAGATTTAAAATATATTTTAAGTTTATTTTTCTCTGGCTAAATTCCATGTCTCAATGTCCAGAAAGAAATCATTAATTAATGGAGTCCCTCAAGGGTTTGTACTGGGACTAATACTATTTTATATGTTCATCAGTGACATGGATAGAGGAATGAATGCACTCTCAGCAAGTTTGAAGATGAGTTGTATTTGATTTGCTTGAGGGACAGGATACCATCTGGAGGGACCTTGTCAGGCTTGAGAGTTGGGCCCACAGCAATCTCATGAGGTTTAATGAGACCAAGTGCAAGGTGCTGCACCTGGGTCAGGACAACTTCTGGAATCAATCTAGGCAGGAGGATGAACAGATCCAGAGCAGCCCTTCCCAGAAGGACTTGGGCGTGCTGGTGGGTGAGAGGCTGGACATGACCTGTTAATATCAACTTGCAGCCCAGAAAGCCAAACTTATTCTGGGCTGCATGCAAGGCAATGTGGGCAGCAGAGTGAGGGGGGCAATTCTGCCCCTCTGCTCTGCCCTTGTGAGATCCCAGCTGGAGCATTGCATCCACCTCAGATCCCTGAACACAAGAACACCTGGACCTGTTAGAGCAGGAGGAGACATGGGCCAGAAACTAATCAGAGGGCCAGAACTTCTCTTCCACCATGAAAGGCTGAGAGTTTGGGTTGTCCAGTCCAGAGAAGGAAGGGCTCTGGGGACACATTATTGCATGCTTTCAGTGCATAAAGAAGGTTTTATAAGAAAGATGGAGATTTTTTACCAAGGCCTGTAGTGGCAGGAGAAGGGCCAACAGTATGTTTAGGTTGGACATGAGGAAGGCATTTTTACAATGAGTGGTGAGGCACAGCAACAGGTTGCCCAGAGAAGCTGCAGATGCCCCATCCCTGAAAGTGTACAAGACCAAGTTGGGTGGGGCTTAGAGTAATCTGGTTTAGTAAAAGATGTCCCTGTCCCTCACAGAGGGGATGGTCCTTGAAAGTCCCTTCTAACCTGGATCTATGATTTTGTTTCTGATATTTCCTGATTCCTTTAAAGGATTTTCAAAAATAATTCTGAAATATGCCTTAAATTCATCCAGATAGTTGCAATTCAAATGTACTGCACAGAGCTTCCACTGCTTTCTGTGTTTATTTAGAAGGTAAAACTGAATGGTATATGGCTCAGTTACAAAAACTGTAGCTTTTTATAAACAAGTCCAACCAACAGTATCATTTGTGTTCCTTTAACAGCCAGGCCTTCCACTGAGATGCACATTATCATAGCTAGGATGAGGACTATATATTCAGTGAATAATATGTCTGATCATGAAGGATTTGGATCTTAAAATTTTTCATGTGTCTATACAGATTTCTGCAGATTAGCTTTTTATTTTAAACCGTTTACTGAAGTCTGTCTACTAGCATGCAAATACACTTAATCTGGTGAGATATTCACAAAATATTCACTTTGATAGTTCACTGTCAATTATTTGTGGAAGCTGGTGATTGACATCTACTTTCCGGGGAAATTGAGCACTATAATTAGATTTGACCAAATGTGCTATCCTTTATATAAACAGGGTGTCTTATGAAAGAGTATGGAATGTGATCTTAGGTTCTTCATCGTGCAGGCAGACTCCTCATCACTGCTGTAAGTTTATGTGCTTTGGTCTGTTCTTATGAAACCATAGTAAACTGGTGACTGCAGCATTCTGCTGGGAGATTCAAGTCCTAGGATGACCACTGTCTTGCTTCTTAACGTTTAACAACTCACATCACTCACATTATCAGTGTTTCTCATCTTTCTGTTTCTCCCATATTTCTATTCAATTTGCAGCTTTATTTTAATCCATTATTTTAGGCTAGAGGCAAATTGCAGATATTGCTTAGTTTAACTGGTGTCTTTGCAACCTTTTTTATCAACAGATCTCCCTCTAATCCCATGCAGCTTTTGACTCATGACACTTTCATTCACTTTAGACTTCAAAATAATTTTTAATATAATGGCCATATTTTATTCCTTTTCATCCTTCAGCCCAACCATCATTACATACACTGTGCACATTTTATTTGAAAAAAAAACCAGTTAACAGTAAAGCCCAAATAAATTAAAATACTTGGCTTGTATAGTAAGACTTAGTGTAACTTCTTATTATTACATGTGACTATAATTTTTGCAAATGAACACACAGTTCAAAATGTTGGTTATGTGAAACAAATAGGAAAAATGTCTGAAAAAGGGGAAAACAATCTTATTGCATTACAAAAAAAATTTTTTTTTGCATATATATATATATACAAAGATATACATAAATATATATATGAGATTGTGTTGTGTGGATATAAATTATCCAACATGTTTCTCAGTTCAGCCAGAGTCTTCTTTTTTTTTTTTTCAAATGTTGAGGTGGTATTTAAAATACAGTTTTGTAGGGGATTTTTCGTTTGTTTCTTTGGTTGGGTTTTTTGGTAGTATATATAAATTTTTAGCCACTTTAGATGGAGTGAGTCCATAAAAAAATAGTGAATTCTGAAAAGTTTTCCATTATAATGACATTTTGATCTCAACAAAATCACAAATTATAGAAAAATTCAGGTTGGAATATACCTCATGAGATCTTTCATCCAAACTCTTCCTCACAGCAGGGTCAAAAAAGAATAGAGACCAAGTTCTTCAGGGCTTTATCCAGTCAGATCTTGAAAATCTCCAAGAGCAGAGGCTGCAAAATTATAGGAGAGACTTGCTCTAGTGTTTAATCATGGTCATAATTTTGTCCTTGTGTCAGAATCTCCCCTTTGAATTTTGTGTCATTGCCTCTCAACCTCCTGACATGCCCAGCTGTGAATAGTCTGTCTGCATCTCCTTTTCATCTTCCCCAGAGGCACTGGGGATCTCCTTAAATGCCCTGAAACCTGCCCCTTTTTCAGGCAGGTGTGGAAGGCATCTTGAATGACATTGTAGAGTTAAATTTTTCTTCTCAGGATAAGTTTCACATCAAGAATTTTCTCCTTCTTTAGAAACATAAGTTTTGAATTTTTCTGTGCTTTATGTAAAATCTTTCATACTTTCATAGGATTTATAAATTCACTTAATCTACTTACTGACTAGCAGGTCCAGAAACATCAACACTTTATAACTTTGTTGGCTTCAGCACCATAAATTGCAGTGTCTTTAGTGTGGGTTCTTGTGCTTGATTTTACTTTCTTATCTGAATTCATTAACTTCTAGTCTGTGAGACCGAGCATTTCTAAACAGGCCTTTGGCAAGCTGTGGGGATATTGCATTTATGTGAAACAATTTGGTTATTTGATGTGTTCAGTTTTTGTATATATTGTTAGTGACTCTGTGTACCAAAATAACATTTACCCTAGACTTTGATTTTACATGGAAGGAATTTGTTATAAGACACTACTCAGAATTATCTTAGTCCATATTTTTTTCTTAAAACCTAGGGCTGAATACAAGCTCATTATCATTGGAGAGAGATTAATCTTTATTCCTTTATCAGGTTAGCCAGGGAGGTGTTTCCAGCACAGGGCGCGTAATTTTAGAATAGACTTGTGGTGCAGGGTTGCTAGAGAAGGGAAGAGGAATTATGAAATAACCCTGGTTGCTGAGCAGTGCTCCAGTTTCTGTTAGGTAGAAAGAAGTGGTAGCACTGGGCAGTAGCTCTGTGTGTGTGTGTGTATGCAAGAAGTGCAAAGAATGATAGCTCAATTGGTACTAAGTTTGCTGCAAACTTTCCTTCTCCCTTCTTCTCAGCAAGTTTATGGCTGGGAAAAAAAAAGTACTGCCCCAGTACTGCCCCAGTACTGCCTCATCTGTCTCCTTTGAAACAGGTCTTACTCTTGAGCACTTTTCTACTGAAAATTTTGGAACACAGTTTGGTTTTTTTCCTTAAAACTCACAAAGTACAGGAATACATCAAGTATTAAAATGGTGAGGGCAAAGGCTCTCAGAAAGCGGGCAGTGTAGGTAGTGAAGTGTGTCTAGCATTGCAATCAAACAACCCCTTTTAATGAAAATTTGTCTGCTGGGTACAATCAGAGAATCTCCTCTGAAATGTGAAGCAGATGAATGATACTTGTTGATGCTATGGTTCTGTATAACTTTATCCATTTTTCTTAGTGTAGGCCATCGTAAGAGTGCCCAAAGAATAATAATCTTTGTAATTTTTTAATCTTGAATGAATATATTGTATATCTTGATGGTATATTTATAAAAAGCTACGCTATTTTTTATCCTAAAGACAACACTCATCTATCTATCTATCCATCTGTCTGTCTATCAAACAAAAAAACCCACCCAATAAATTTTAGACACTTTATCAAAAGTGTATTTGATTTATGCATGTATATATGCTTTATGCTTTATTCAGGGTGAATGGGGAGCGTTCTAATGCATTTCAGAAGGCATTTTTTATATCCTATTTCTGAAAGGAAAAAATTAATAATGTAGAAATGTTTAAAAGCTGTTTAAAATTCTAGACATTTTCCCTTTGAAATCTGAGCTTTCTGTTCTGTCTTTACTGTATATTAAATTCTGAAGTCCAGGAAAACATGAGAAATGCAGTGAAATTTCTTTTTCAGTCATTGCCTAAGCTGCCAGGACCATCTTGGGCCTTGTTTTAGAAATTGACCTCAACCCAGCCAGAAAATTAGATTAAAGCAGAACTTCAAATCAGATGCCTGAACTGACTATTACACATGCAATCTATGTATACATGCAAAATATCATGATTTTGAAAACTTTTGAATACAATGACAGAATATAGACAGAAGCTGGGTTTTTAGAAGACACTTAGGTGCTTTGGTACTCATTGCTGCAGAGCCTTGGGGACAGACATAAAAAGTGACATAGGCAACAAAGGTGAAAGTCATAATTCCACGTGTTATGTCTTAATTTTAGCTGTCCAATACTAGATTAATTACCCTTGATGACTTTTATGGTCACAATGAGGACAGCTTAATATTGCCACATCCTAGGTATAACTTTAAGAATATGCACTTATTTTTCCTGCATCCCTCAAATTTCTAAATAATGTTTTTTACAATCTCCCCACTTCCATCAGATGAGAAGATAATACAAAGTTGACTAAAAATTCTGAAAGAATTGTGAAAGAGAGAAGCCGCTGAAAATGTTGAAAAACAGATCTAAGATGATCAGCATGTGGATGGTGACTGTACAAAAACAAACAAAGAAACAAACAAACAAAAAAACCCACCCCCAGAAAAGGGGAAAAAAAAGAAGCAGCAGAGTCTGGAAAATGTGCTACCGGCTTTGGAATTATCCTCTGAAGAGATGTCCTTGTTCAAAATTACCAACCATGCAATTTAGGAGACTTTGTCTTTTTTCAGTACTTGCAGTTACCTGTGCAACAGAAGAAACTAACACTATGAAAGAGAAAAGTGTACAAGAACTGCTAGTCACAGGGAATGTCGTGAGTTCCTATGACAACTGACGACTGTCTGGAGGCTGCAAAAGAATCCCATTTTAAATATATGCTACTTAAAATGATCAAAGAGGATATTTTCCTTTTATTCTTGAATTTTCATTCAGAATTAGTTGCCTGCTTAGTACCAAGCTGAATACTAATAACATTCAGTAGCATGATAAAGGCTGTGGTTGCAGCTTGAGAAGGTTTTGTGAATAATGCAAAACTTATATTCCACAAAAATGATTAATAAAACTACCATAGGGAGAAAATTCTTCATGTTTATTCATTTATTTTAGCTTCCTTTGCTTTTAAAAATGATAGTTTATAAATAGTTCACTGTACAGACCATAGGCTAGGCTGATAATTTTCATGTGTTTGTCATGGGGAAAATATTAAATTTCATGCTTTGTCACAGATTAATAGGAAAACCATATTAATACTATGCAGAAAATTTATATAATTTCAGAGTCATGCCTCGAAGAAAAACAGAATTAAGTAAGAACTTACATAGGAATAGAACGGTAATACAATGTTGAGACATCTTGAAATTTCTCTATAGGGAAAGAGAACCCCATAATATACTGGCTTTGTCCCTGTTGTATGAATATACTGAAAAGGAAGAACATTCAATCTTCAATTTAATTCAATCTTCATTCAATTCAATTCAATGCTTTCTGTTTGATTTATCTCTGCTAAATACCCAGCTTTCATCTAAGGTAATTACCCCAGGTTCTTCCTATAGAGAGAAATAAGCATTTCCTGAAGGTGTTTTTCACTCAGACTCAAATTTAAAGCTGAGATTAAGTGCCTTCTGCATTTTTCTGGAATAATCTGCTCCAGTAAGGTCAGTCTCACATTTTGTGTGGTCCTGGGGGATGAGGGATGGTTCCATTCTTTTTCATACAAGACATTAGAAAGTGTTGAATAAGGCAGTGGGGAAGAACAAGAACAAACCATGAGGAACTGGTCTTTTCTAGATGATGGAACAAAGAATTAGTGCTTGTATGTATTTAGGTACCTTAAAAATTGTAAATGAGTCAAAAGGTAAACTATGATATAAACTCTATAGAAGAAAATAGTATTTTCTGTTGCAAAGACTTATGAAAGAGACCTCAATGCAGCAAAAACTGAATTCTGTATGACTGAAAAATATACTTCAGTATTTCCCAAATTATTAAGATGTGTGTTATGTGTTACACATAATTTCTCGGCAAAGACCTCTCATTTTTCTTATTGGAATTCATCAGTATATCATAATAGCTTTTGGGTTTTTAGTCACTTTGAAGTAATACATGGTCCAGCAAGTATTTTATCTTTCTTTCTACTGTATCTCTGTAATATTAACTATTTTACTCTCTTGATTTCAGCATTGGTGCTCTTGGGGTAGTATCGTGCTATGATCCATCAGTTGAAGCAATAATCATATAATCAGCAATTATATCTTCTCTGGAAGTATCACCAAGTGCCTCATAACTCTCTTTCTACAATATTTCACTGACACATTTAATCTCAAATGTTAATCTAGAAAACTGATAATGTCCTCCTGGAGATTTAGAGGTACCTAAAAAGAGATGTACCTATCTAATTTCACCTGCCAGACCCATGTTTTTTATCTGAAATTGTAACAAGTTGCTTGATTTTTAATTGACGTTGCAAATCTTCTGGTGTCAGTCCTGAGCAGTGGTAATAGCCACAATGCCATTTAACTTTCTGGTGTTCAACATACTGAGTCTTTCCCTTTTTTTCTTTGCTTTTTTCTGATCAATAGAAGTGCTGATGCATTCTCTAGTGATATCAACTTACTCTCTTTTTACTGGCTAAGGACAAAATTTTGATACTTTCAGACTCTTCAAACATACTTCAATCCATAGTTTGTTGGCCTAACTTTACTGTTGATTATAGTGAAACTACTCATGCAGCCTAACTGCATTTTATATATTCCAAGTGCAGCAGAATTTACCTTACTGCAAATACATATACGTAATAAAACATTTATTTCTATGCAAATATGCTCAGATTCTCCAATTCCTTGAAATATATCATGGTACAGTATGACAACATCTTCTCTGGATGCTAAATTTATTGTTAAATGTCCTCACCTATATACTCAGCATGTTATGGATATTCATTCAGTTATGAAAAATTGTCATTTGCCTTTGCATTTTTGGCTGTCACTTCCAGCTTCACCACTTCTTTTGATTAAGTGGGGTATATCCTCTGTTGGTAGAAGTAGATGAAATGTCAGCATTTGCTTTACCTTGCAAAAATTAGCTTTTGTGGTTTCAGGGGCTTTTTTCTCGGTTCTTTTAGTGCAGAAGATTGTTGCGCTGTTCTCAATGCTGGCTTCCAGACCAAATTTGTCAGAACAGCTGTCAAGGACAGGACTTACTTTTGTTTTATGTTCTCCTTCTGCCCTCCTGGTTTCCCCAACATGAGTGATATGCCAACTCAGGACACAGAGTAAACTGTAACTATTTAATAGTGTAGAGACTTCATGGAGCTTAATATGGCAACCCTTTGCATTCCTCTCTTTATTAAGAATTTAACCTTTGCTCTCCTCCTACTTCTAATGTTACCATGAGGCTTTTCCAACATCATTGCATATGCTATGAGTCTTCTAATATCAGTAAATTCTGTACTTCTGTTCACAAAGAGTTAAGATTGCTTAGGTATATACACTGCTTATATATCATATTCTTTCAAATTCATCAGATAAATTAGTACCTCTTTGTAAATGGACTTAGGTATTATTTATTGAGAACAGAAGTAACTGTGAGGGGAAAGAACATTTTTTAAAGGAATTTCAACTTTTAATCCCAGATTGGAAATATTACTTAATAACAGCAAGGGATTCTTCCTTTGGGCCTTAATTAGAAGGAAGTAATACTTACAGTTTTGAAATTAAAAATGAACAGCTATTGATGGTAACAAACATCAGGCATACATAAACACATTTGGTAAACATAAACAGATCTGGTAAAACAGAATTTATTTTTTTTCCTAGGCTGTTTTATAAATAATTAACACTTGCTCAATGAGTTTCCAAACAAGCCTCTTTCTGATGATGGTCTGTAAAACAAACAGAAAACATGGTCATTTTGGAACTTTTACTACCCTAAAGAGATGTACAGTTTTTCTGCAAAAACTGACTAGGATTCAAAGATGATCCCCCACAAAAAAATAAAAAAAAAAAAAAAAAAAGGAAGCTGTATTAGAGCAGCACTCTCACTACTCTTGCATATTTAATAATGAAAATGTTTATGACTTTAAGATGATGACAAATACATAAACCAAGAGGCTAATTTCAAAAAAGAAGGTTCATGCTATTAAGTGATTTTTACAAGAGGTCATAAAGCTGAAAAAGAAGACTGACAAAGCATTACATGAAAAAAGATGTAAATAGATTAACCCCACAAACACAGAACTCTTAGCGAATAGTTTTATTTTTTCAAGGACTAACAACTTATATCCTGTAGAAGGCTGTTTTCATTGTACCAGGGTTTTGCAAAGTCAGGATGATAGAGAACAAGATAAAAGTCCATTTCTGTGATGAAGGAGATGCGTAGGCTGAAAAAAAGGGTAGTATCTTTTGAAAGTGCTCTCAAATTATCTATGGTTTCCTTCACCCCAGTCCTGCTAAGGAGAGCAACTCTAGAAAATCCTTATATCTCTGGCATGGTGCTCTTCTTGTGTTTATCCTCAAAGAGCACAGAAGTTTTGGAAACTATTGATGTCAGCAATCAGCCCTGGTTAGTAATACGGCTCTGGCTGTGCTTTGAAGATGCACGGGAAACCTTGGATCTGCTGAGGCACTGGTAACTTTAAAACACTCTCACCTTTAGCTTTGCTGCTTCTTCCCTTCCATGCAAAGCTCTGTGGCTTGTCATTCATTCAAAAGGACTCTAAAAAACTTGCAGCAAAAGATAGTTGCCAGGGAGCAACTTTCTT